>JARYGA010016059.1:0-2500 GCA_030545235.1 Helianthus tuberosus
CTTTGCCTTTTACTCAGAATGTATATATAGGGGGACTAGGGGATCCATAAACCCCGGGGTCCTCACAGGGGTGGCTAGCAAAAACGCAAAAAGAGGCTAGATGTGTAAACTGACCACGATGCCTTTGTGAGCAGGCACAGTGCCTTGCCGAACACCCACATCGTTATAGCCATGCAGTGCCACCGTGCATTGTTAACACGCCAAGTGCCTTGCCCAAGCCCCACATCGTCCCAACTCGATGGCTTGTTAACAGGTCGAGCGTCATGCCCACAGGAGGTTATCGTAGTGAACGGGCGACGATGACTGGTGAGCTAGGCACGATGCCTTGTTAACATGCCAATGGCCTGACACACGCCACACATCGTTCCAACACATTACCCGGCAACAGGTCCAAGATGTCTGGCCACCGGGAATAACGACCAGGATCCAAGTGACTTATTCGTGGCGATCCGAGCACAACGGGCCCGAACCAGGCCCAACGACACATCGGGCCCGAACAAGGCCCAACGAAGACCTGACCCGAGAACGTGAAGTCGTGACCCGATACCACCATAAGAACGCCTGTATAAAGTTTGGTGTCGATACGAGTATAACGGCCCGATCCAAGGCCCAACCACACAACGGGTCCGATCAAGGTCTCCGGTCAACACATCGGGCCCGATCGAGGTCTCCGGTCAACACATCGACCGTGAACAACCACGTCAAGTTTGGTGTCGAAACGAGTACAACTGGGACGATCCAAGGCCCAATGATACATCGAAACAGACCCGAGAACGTGAAGTCGTGATCGCAAACCACGTAAGAATGTCCCGTGAACAACTTCACAAAGTTTGGTGTCGATCCGAGCATAACGGGCCCGACCCAAGGCCCAACGGCATCGGGCCCGAACAAGGCCCGTTCAACACGTTGACCCGAAACGTGAAGCCGTGGCCCGACACCACCATAAGAATGTCCGCGAGCAACGGTGTCAACTTTCGTGGCGATCCGACGTTCAACGGGCCCGCTCCAAGGCCCAACGACACATCGGGCCCGAACAAGGCCCAAATGAAGACCTGACCCGAGAACGTGAACTCCTGTTCACAAACCACGTAAGAATGGCCCGTGAACAACCTGTACAAAGTTTGGTGTCGATCCGAGCACAACGGGCCCGACCCAAGGCCCAACGACAAATCGGGCCCGAACATGGCCCGGTCAACACGTTGACCCGAGACGTGAAGCCGTGACCCGACACCACCATAAGAATGCCCGTGAACAACCGTGTCAGCTTTCGTGGCTGTCCGACGTCGTTTGGTGCTGTTACGAAGAATCCCGAGAAAACGGACGTACCGGGCCCGCAGGCCCGAATCCAGATTATTCTTTCCCAAGACCACCGTCAACTTGTCCCGATGGCTCACATGAAGTTTGGTGCCGTTCCGACCTCGTTTGATACGGCTATGGTTGAACCACACGGGCGCTCGGTCCCGACCCGAGCCCAGTCAACGTTTTGACCCGATCAAATCGGCCCGTGACCCGAAACGACCCTACTTGGGCCCTACAACAGCCACGTAAAGTTTCGCGACGATCCGACGTTCTTTCATGGGGTTACGGACAATCCACGCCAAACAAGCGTCACGGGCCGACCGAGCCGGGCCAACGGGCCCTCGGGACCCGAAAACTGAATTTTTTTCATCCAAACCCCTTAAAACACGTTACCGAGGTCTCACGCAAAATTTCATGCCAATCCGACGTCGTTTGATGGGGTTTTGAAAAATTATGATTCCTCAAAAATTTACCGAGGTCTCATGCAAGTTGTCCCGATGCGATACAACATACAACAAGCCTAAAGAATCCACACAAAACAAGCGTTCTAGGCCGACCGAGAAAAATATCAAGCCAATTTATTTGGGTTGTTTTCGAAAATTGTTAGATAATGATGGGGTTTCTTGAAATTTGTAGTTTTGTGAAAGAAATAAACTAATGATACATCAAATAAATCAATTGAGGTTGTTAGGGTAAAAAAAGAATGTCAATGTGAGGATTCGAACCCATGACTACCTTGATGTTCAGTTTTAAGAGGAAAGGTAATAGGCCAATTGATCTAAAGGAGGTTTTTGTAAAAAATTTAACAAGAAATATATATAACTTCTCCACACTAGTTAAATGTTATTTTCCAGAATTGTTAGAGGGCTTTTAGAACAAGCGCCCCTCTCCCCTCCCTCCCCCCACCAAGCGCCCCTCCCCCCCACGTTGCCTGCCCACGTTGCCTCGACGACCAGTAAACCTCGAAAATTATGATTCCTCGAAAAATTAATGTCTGTTCCTGTCACTTTAATTTTTGTGCAAAATGTATATATAGGGGAGACCAGGGGCTTGAGCAACCCCTGTGCCCAAGCAAGGGCAAGATAGAAGCACACGAGACGCGAGGTTTAAAGCCTATACAAGCAAGGCGTCGGTCTCCCCAAGCCCCGTTGCCTATAAATCAAGCCCGGTGCCTTGTAAATGCCCCACACGATGCCTACAA
>JARYGA010016059.1:22500-25000 GCA_030545235.1 Helianthus tuberosus
ACACCACCATAAGAATGTCCGCGAGCAACGGTGTCAACTTTCGTGGCGATCCGACGTTCAACGGGCCCGCTCCAAGGCCCAACGACACATCGGGCCCGAACAAGGCCCAAATGAAGACCTGACCCGAGAACGTGAACTCCTGTTCACAAACCACGTAAGAATGGCCCGTGAACAACCTGTACAAAGTTTGGTGTCGATCCGAGCACAACGGGCCCGACCCAAGGCCCAACGACAAATCGGGCCCGAACATGGCCCGGTCAACACGTTGACCCGAGACGTGAAGCCGTGACCCGACACCACCATAAGAATGCCCGTGAACAACCGTGTCAGCTTTCGTGGCTGTCCGACGTCGTTTGGTGCTGTTACGAAGAATCCCGAGAAAACGGACGTACCGGGCCCGCAGGCCCGAATCCAGATTATTCTTTCCCAAGACCACCATCAACTTGTCCCGATGGCTCACATGAAGTTTGGTGCCGTTCCGACCTCGTTTGATACGGCTATGGTTGAACCACACGGGCGCTCGGTCCCGACCCGAGCCCAGTCAACGTTTTGACCCGATCAAATCGGCCCGTGACCCGAAACGACCCTACTTGGGCCCTACAACAGCCACGTAAAGTTTCGCGACGATCCGACGTTCTTTCATGGGGTTACGGACAATCCACGCCAAACAAGCGTCACGGGCCGACCGAGCCGGGCCAACGGGCCCTCGGGACCCGAAAACTGAATTTTTTTCATCCAAACCCCTTAAAACACGTTACCGAGGTCTCACGCAAAATTTCATGCCAATCCGACGTCGTTTGATGGGGTTTTGAAAAATTATGATTCCTCAAAAATTTACCGAGGTCTCATGCAAGTTGTCCCGATGCGATACAACATACAACAAGCCTAAAGAATCCACACAAAACAAGCGTTCTAGGCCGACCGAGAAAAATATCAAGCCAATTTATTTGGGTTGTTTTCGAAAATTGTTAGATAATGATGGGGTTTCTTGAAATTTGTAGTTTTGTGAAAGAAATAAACTAATGATACATCAAATAAATCAATTGAGGTTGTTAGGGTAAAAAAAGAATGTCAATGTGAGGATTCGAACCCATGACTACCTTGATGTTCAGTTTTAAGAGGAAAGGTAATAGGCCAATTGATCTAAAGGAGGTTTTTGTAAAAAATTTAACAAGAAATATATATAACTTCTCCACACTAGTTAAATGTTATTTTCCAGAATTGTTAGAGGGCTTTTAGAACAAGCGCCCCTCTCCCCTCCCTCCCCCCACCAAGCGCCCCTCCCCCCCACGTTGCCTGCCCACGTTGCCTCGACGACCAGTAAACCTCGAAAATTATGATTCCTCGAAAAATTAATGTCTGTTCCTGTCACTTTAATTTTTGTGCAAAATGTATATATAGGGGAGACCAGGGGCTTGAGCAACCCCTGTGCCCAAGCAAGGGCAAGATAGAAGCACACGAGACGCGAGGTTTAAAGCCTATACAAGCAAGGCGTCGGTCTCCCCAAGCCCCGTTGCCTATAAATCAAGCCCGGTGCCTTGTAAATGCCCCACACGATGCCTACAAGCAACAACGACGTTTGCTAGTTAATCGATCGATGCCCCACACATTGCACCATGTTGCCTAGTAAACAAGCCATGCTGCCTTGGAAGCGCCCCACATCATGGCATGTTGCCTAGCACGCTGCCCAGCACGCTGCCCTTGTTCCCGCACGACGACCTGAAAGCGTGGCTGACCACGTGCTTGCCTTCAAAAATTATGATTTCTCAAAAAAATAATGTCTGTTCCTGTCACTTTACTTTTTGTGCAGAATGTATATATAGGGGGTGGTAGTACTCTTGGGGTAGAGAGGCATGTGCTGGGATGGCATGCCAAGGCATGTGCTGGGATGGCATGCCTTGGTGTGTGCTGGGATGGCATGCCAAGGAGAAGCATGTGCTAGGAAGGCATGCCAAGGCCAAGCCAAGGCCAAGGCAAGCACATGCATTGTGAGCGAGATGAGACGGTTGTCTTTACCCCAAGAGTGCCCAAGGGAGAGGAAAGAGGTGTCAAACGCATGCTGAGCCCCACTTCGGTAGTTTGGCACCCCCATAGGCATTGAGGCAAGCGTGCCTATGGGAAAAGTCTGTTGAGCTTGTCAGCCATGTTGGGTATTATTGTCTGGAGGAGATGATGGCACAAGGATGCTGGCTTTAAGGTAACGTTCCGGCAGCACAGCCAGCCCGCAATTGCTAGTTCAAGCGGGTGGAATCTGCCTATAGGGGCGTTGCTTGCTCGCGGTGGAATTGGGCACGCCCAATATGTATCATCGACCGACGACGTAGTTCCTGCATGGCCCCATAGGTATTCAGGCAAGCGTGCCTATGGGAAAAGTCGGTTGAGCTTGTCAGCTATGTTGGGTATTATTGTCTGGAGGAGATGATGGCACAAGGATGCTGGCTTTAAGGTGACGTTCCGGCAGCACAGCCAGCCCGCAATTGCTAGTTCAAGCGGGTGGAAT
>JARYGA010016060.1:0-34923 GCA_030545235.1 Helianthus tuberosus
AATATTACTTTGTATATAAAATTAGATTTATTACGTGTTTTTAAAATATAATGAGTAAATTACGATTTTGGCCCCTGTGGTTATATTACTTTTACCCTTTTAGCCCAAAAAAGAATTTTTTAACATCTGAGCTCCTAACATCTTTTTTTCTAACATTTTTGGCCCCTAACGTCTTTTTTTATAACCCTTCCCCTAACATTTAATGGATGGGGTTAGTGTTAGGGGCCAAAAGGGTTAGAAAAAAAAAACGTTAGGGGCTCAGATGTTAAAAAATTCTTTTTTGGGCTAAAAGGGTAAAAGTGATATAACCACAGGGGCCAAAATCGTAATTTACTCAAATATAATTTATATTTTATCACTCAAATGGCTGCTTATTTACTTCTTGAATAACATGTTTGACCACTGTATTTTCTTTTCAATAATCATCTCCACAATCACCATATCTATCGCGTACCGAGTATATCCATTAGTTTTTTTAATATAATTTTCTCATTATTTGGTATATAAAATCATATTTATTCAAGCCGTGTAATACACAAGTGTTTTTTAAGATATAACTTTTTTATTATTTGGTAAACAATATTACATTTATTCAACCCGTGTAATACACATGGCTTTAAACATATTACTTTTTTATTATTTGTTATATAAAATCACATTTATTCAACCCGTACAATATGATTCTTATAGATATAACTTTTTATTATTTAATATATAAAATTACATTTGTTTAACCTGTGCAATAAAGGAAGTTTTCAAAGATATATTGTTTTATTATTTAGTATATAAAATTCATTTATTCAACCCGTGTAATACACAGGTAGGGCTGTAAACGAACCGAACGTTCAGCGAACAGTTCGTGAACCGTTCGGCGGGAAGTTCGTTTATGTTCGTTCGTTTAATAAACGAACGAACATGAACAAGAAATTTCGTTCGATTAGTTAAATAAACGAACATGAACAGAGGTCTCGTTCGTTCGATTGTGTTCGTGAACGTTCGATAAGGTGTTTGTGAACGTTCGGTAAGGTGTTCGTGAATGTGTTCATGAACATTCGTTGATTTGCGTTCGTTTATGTTCGTATGTTTGGGTTTTAATTGAAGATCTTTGTACCTTCTTATATTTTATTTGTGTTTTTTATATTATTAAACTTTTATTTATTTTATTATTCTAACAATTAAACTAGGAAACTCACTTTCACCTTGTTTACACATCATTTCCCTTTCATTTCTCATTATTTACATCAACGAATACGATCGACCTCCGTTCCACAATAAGGGATTCAAGTTCGAGTGCTACTCTCTGGGCCATCTATCTTTATCCTTCGTCGCGTTCGCAAAATTTATTTGTGTTAGTTTGTGTTCGTGAACCGTTCGCGAACACGCTCATTTCCTTAATGAACGAACACGAACATAAAATCTCGTTCGGTAAGTGTTCATGAACCGTTCGTGAACACATTTATTTTCTTAATGAACGAACACGACCTTGTTCGTGTTCGTTCGGTTCGTTTACAGCCCTATACACAGGGTTATATCATAGTTAAAAATATTTGAAGTTTAAATTTAAAATATAGACATGTTTTTTTAGTATAGATGGCTTGGTAGATTTATATTAGGAGTATTTTCGTTCCGATATGACCGGTCAGAAAAAAAATCCAGACCGAACCACTGGCATTAGATAGGTTACTCAAGGCCAAAATATGACTTTAACTTCATGCCTTTGATGCTTTTAGCATACAAAGAGGATTAACCAACCATCCCTATACCTTTCACTAACAAGAACAATGAATGTAATGTGTTCTCACACAACTTAATTCTCCAACTAAACAAACACTAATTACCCAAAAAGCAACCTCCTTTCAACACTTAATTTAAATCCCATTCCTGAAAGATGTTCAAATCATCATGTAGATAACTGCAAATGCCATCAACATCACAATCTTCAGCTTCAATGATTCTTGGATGCTCGAAGCAGCTGACGAGAATCTTTGTGGCCTGAAATGCAAACATATGTTAATCTCTAGTGCTTATTATTTGATAAGTGAACATATACATAGCAAGTGTTTAAGAGATCATACTTCTGAAAGTGGGCAAGAGCGCCGCAAAACAAGACATTATCTGGTGGCGCATCTTCGGTTTTCTGGTCATCATCTTCAGGATCAATGATTTTCATATAAGTTTCTTGACCTAAATACCATCTGTCAAGATTTACTGTCCGAAGATTCCATACTCCAACATTATCGAGATAAACAAGTATTGCTGTCCATCCTCCAGGAAAAACCTATAAAGGTCAACAGATAGATATTAATGAAAACACATAGTTAGAGGTGCACATTTGACCCATTTGCCTGAGAACAGGTCGACTTCGGGGTAACATAAAAACAAAAAAGGGTTGAAAGCTAAAGAGGGTATTTTTAAAGGATATAATAGAATTTTCTCAAGCTGCTGTTATTCAATAAATAATTTAGAGTAAAGTACCTGGATGGTCCCTCTATGGTTAACCAAAATTTTGGATTTGGTTTCCAGCTTTTCAAAAGGACATGGATGGTCCCTGTGGTTTGCACTTTGTAACGCATTTAGTCCCAGCTAACAATCCAAGTTAGAGACTAAATGTGTTACAAAGTGCAAACCACAGGGACCATCCATGTACGCTTTGGCAAAAGTAGGGGACTAAATGTGTTACAAAGTGCAAACCAGAGGACCGTCCGTGTAATTTTGAAAAGCTAGGGTGCCAAATCCAAAATTTAGGTCAACCACAGGAACCATCGTACTTTACTCAATAACTTAATAATGAAAGTAAAACTTTACTCATATTTAGGCATTTAAAGATAAAAAGTTGAACCAAAGTGTTACAGGTCAAGTGATCAACGGTCAACCCAATCCGACCCAACTTAACTCATTAGTTTACATCTACATGCCACGTTAAAAAAAAGGAACCTGAGTAGTGGAGCGTGCTATTGCATCCCAACGGTTATAAGAACCCCTGCTATTTTCCGTCCATTCTCCATAAGCCATCCTAATAAATATCAATGCACCATCAACATTTACATCATTCGAAACAAATACAAGTGTAGGATGATATGTATTAACAACATATATACCCGACGACAAAAAACGAATAGCCATCCATATGAAAGCTTTGAACTACAGTATCGTTGTTCTCCAATACGATCTCTACAAACCCTTTGTAAGTAGCATTGATAAGAGATCTGTCCACTGTAGGAGGTCGGTTCATGGGCGTATTTGGGAAATCAAGTTTGTAGGATCCTTTGAGTTTATAATTGTCTGCAAGTCCCACGGGGGTATTAGGATTCACAAATGAAATTCCATTATACGTAGCCCGAAGTTTCCCGTCAATTGTGATTGGTGGAACGTTTCGTAACACGTACACATCTGTCACGTTAATTGAACCGTAACGAAAAGAGCCTTGCGGGTTTGGGCGGGCTCCACTTGCAGTGTTGTTCATCCTAATAGACAACAGATATCGGTAATTTTAATATCATGCAGAATTTATATATATAGCAATTTAACACTTAACAATTCAATAAACTCTCCTACCATTATCAAATCAACCTTTTGCAACTTGCAAAACACTAACAATTGTAGCAAGTAGGAACTCATTAAGACTTAAAAACACTAACATTTAACACTAACAGTTAATAATTAAGACTTAGGCCATGTTTGGCTTAGCTTTTCAAAACAACTTATGACTTTTTTGAAAAGTTAATAAGTCACAATGGAGTGACTTATTGACTTTTCTCTCACATAATAATCACATGCCAAACACCTTTTAACTTTTTAAAAAATCAATAAGATAATAAGTCACTAATATAAGCAATCCCAAACACCCCCTTAAAACACTAATAGCAGCAACAAGAAGAAAGACAAATGGTAGAACTAAGAAGAAAGGTACTGATATCGGGAAAATCGATGATATATCGGTCAAATATCACCGATAATATTGGTACCGATATTTTACATGGGGACCGATAACTGATATATCACCGATATCAACTGCATAGGATGATAGACAAACAAAGTTTTTCACAAATAACTTGTAAAATATTTTTATTATGTGTAGTCAGAATACTTAAACAATAAATAAGAATGTTTATTTTAATCATTTAATGTATAACTTAACCAAAATAATCATATTTGTCAAACAATCCAACAACTAATGATCTGATTATTACAAATACAAACAACAAAAGCTCATCCAATCACTATCTCATGCAACACGTCTTTTTTTGTTTTATAATATGATTACCTATATAGATGTTTTAAAAAGCAAAATCAAAATACCCTCCAAAAAGAAAAAAAATAAATAAATATACCTAATGGACATAGCTTGATTAACTGCAAACGAATTGTCGTTTCCGTCATTTGGAGGATCAGGAAGAGGACCGGAAGCCCGTCCTTTAGAATTTGAATAGTGCAAAATAGCGACGCCTGTAACTCGTTGCCATTCTGATTGGTTTACAAATCTAGCACTTGCAACAATGTAGTAGTCGCTGCTTGCGTTTTGATCCATCGTTACCAAAAAGGAATATGATTGCCCAACATGAATATCCAAACTCGTATAATTTTGTTGCGATGTATAATGTCCCTCTGCTTCTGCTAGAAGTAAATTATGACTCTGAATCCTAAAATTTAAACAAGTTGATACTCCAACATTGATCACACGAATTCGATAAGTTTTCCCTGCAATTATCATTCGAATGTTAGAGATGCACAACAATTTAAACTAAAGTAATCAGAAAAAGAAAAACCTTCTGAAAAGAAAACTCTATAACCGGGACTAGAGGTGTGGATTTCTGACACGGCCTGAAAACACAACACGAACCTAACACGAATTTTGCGGGTTTGGGTTTAGTCTAACCGGGTTCAGGTCAGTTTTCAGGTTGAACCCGCGAACCCGTTTAGGTAAACGAGTCGGGTTCGTGCAACCCGATCGGGTTGGAGGGTTGACCCGTTTAACCGATTTATATTATATTTTGTTTTTTTTTTACAATATGTTTTATGTCATAAATTGAATTTGGTGCGTATTTTATGCAATAATTATAACTTAAAAAAGAGAAATTGACATAAGATTATATAATTAAAATGTAATTGTATTATGCAATTGTGTTTTTTAGTAAAATTTTAATTTTAATATATTAATTTGCGAAAAAAATAAAAAAAAGTAGGGTTGAATGGGTCGTATTCGGGTCAACCTGCAAATATTCGGGCCATGTTCAGGTTCATATGTATGACACAATTTTTGGGTTCAGGTCGTGTTCGGGTTTGTCTAAGTTTTTCGTGTTCGGGTCGAGTAACCCCCTAAATTGGACTACCTTTGAGGTGCACAATATACTACTTGAATTCAAAAAAATGAAAAGATGTAGTTATATGGTTACCACATTGATACTTCCTTTGATAAAGCTTAGCAAAGTATTCAAGTTAATATCAACATTAATATTACAAAATTCTTTCTTAGATAAACAAATCTTGAAAGTTTTAAGTGGCATTATTATATCAATAACCCGAATAACAAAATCTACCTGGATCAACATCAATTATCTCATGCTCGATGCCATCTGGCACAGAAGAATTATATTTAAACGGTCCCCTGCCATTAATAAGAGCGCCATCTGGCATACCAAGTTCCTTCCCAGCATCAAGTGAAGCTCTGAAATCCTTGATAAAAAAATATTCACCATATATTAAACAAAAAACTAAAAAGTTGTTCTAATTACTAATAAAGTATGAAATCAGATATAGACAGAACAGAAACCTTATGATCACGAGTATACCAATCGCCGATGGTAATGACAATATCGCCATCAGGGGTATTAAACGGAAGCGAGATAACCTTACGGTTTGTGATTATAAACCCACCAAAACCACCTGCAGCCCGTTGAAAATTGATAGACGGGACATAATAATAGCTACCGATTTGATCTTTGACTTGAAACTGGTATGTCCAATTCCAATGTGCGGGAATAGGACAATTGGTGCCGAGCACACCGTCTTGCCACGAACCTCGTCTCATCTCTATTCCAGGCCTAAATAACAACACTTTTAAAATTTAGAAACATAGAGTAACGTGTTAAAAAACTATTAACACACACTTTGTTTTCGTATTGAATGTAATTGACTGAAAGAGTACCATGTGATAAGGAGGCTTTCATCCAAGTTGTTCTTGACATTGACAACCACATTGTAATTGGTTGTAACATTTAGTGTTGGCCCGGGAAAATTTCTGTTCACAGCGATAACCTGTAGTTGAAGTTTAAAAGAGACAAGTGTTAAATATGCAAAAAAAAATGGCCAGATATTTTAATTCGTGTTAGTACTAATTTCAACTAACATAATCTTTGTCTAGTGGAAGACATTTGTAGTGGGTGTTTTTATAACATCTTGTAATTTTTGTGCGTAAAATTTGAAGATGTTAGTAACTGAAATTGTAATCGATTTTCTCAAAATCATCTTCGAAAATGCCCATAAACCCTAGAACATGTAAAACAATATTAATTGGGGGAAAACAGAGAACATAAATCGGAAACAACATACAACCAAATTTCCAAACAAAACCCTAGTAAAGATTTCTACCCTCGTTCAGGTTTAAAAACTTCTAGTGTAGAGTAACATTGAAATCTTGATGATGTAATGTAACTAAAGCCCTTAAACCCTAGAACATGTAACACCATATTAATGGAATAAAAAAAAACATCAAACAAAAATCAGGAACAAAATACAACCATAATATCCCAACAAAGCCCTAGTAAAGATTCCTAAATCTACCCTCTTTTGTGGGGAGTCACAGTCTAAAATCTCTTCTAATACAACTCCCCATAGATAACTAATCACACACCAGCACAACAGAAAACAAACAAATTCATTCAGGCATTTCATCGAACACTTGCAACACACACTATACAACAAACAAATTCATTCAGCACATGAGTAGATATGAAATCGACCTGTTGAGGAACACCAAGTGGAGAAGCAGTCACATAAGAAAACTCAAGATCGAAATGTGCAAACGGGTCAGCAGCAGAACAAAACCCACAAAGCATCAAACAAATGCCGACAAAACAGTAGAAATTTAGCCCAAATAATGCCATCTTTGAGGTGATTTGTAGTCGATTTTCAGTGAGGTTTGAGGGTTCTTCACATCATCGGAGAAAAAGATTCTGATTTGAAATCAAGTTGAAAGTTTTGTGGGTGTTTGTGTGTGTGTGTTTTGTTCGGAGAGCGGCAAATGATTGAATGTGTGTTTGCTTTGCCCTACGAGACCTGGTTCCATACTCGTTTAAATGGCATCATATATGCGTTTTTTGAATTGGTCCCGGCTAGTATTTAGGGTAAGATTAGGAGTAGCTAGTATATCGGAGAAGATTAAGGAGGGGAGATTGAGATGGTTTGGGCATGTGAAGCGGAGGGAAACGACGGCACCAGTTAGAGTAGTGGAAACTCTTACTGTGGAGGGGAGGAGAGGAAGAGGCAGACCCAAACTGACATGGGATGAGCAGATCAGGCACGATTTACTAGAGTTGCATCTTTCTGAGGACATGGTCCAAGATAGGACTTCGTGGAGGCGTAGGATTAGGGTTAAGGACCTCTAGAGGATATGACAGTAAGCCCTTAGGTGTATTTCAGGGTCGTAGGTTTTTCTTATTCTTTAAGTGACTTTTCCGGTGATTGCCTTCTTATGTTTATGCACAAATGATGTTGTATGCTTTTTCATGATTTACAATATATTGTGTCACTCTGTTCACTTTCTTAGTATGGGCGACTTCTTATTTCTTTATTGCCATATTCTTTGACTTGGTGTGTTGGTTTGCTATTCGTTTTCGAGTCGAGGGTCTCTCTGGAAGCAGCCTCTCTATCCCTATGGATAGAGGCAAGGTCTGTCTACATCCCACCCTCCCCAGACCCTATAAGTAGCTCTGCTATTTGTGGGATTTACTGGGTATGGTTGTTGTTGTTGAATTGGTCCCGGCTAAGCCGGTTAATGGTTTTTTTTTTTTTTTTTTTTTTTTGTTTAATGACTTTTGAATAATTTAATATACTAAATGTAACATATTGTTATTTATATCAATTTATTATATAACGTTTACTTTTTTATATTTTAGATTTTAGATGTTACTTTAAAAAAAATTATTGTTTTTGCACACATTGTATGTTGTGGATTGTTAACGAGTTAGTTATACCCGCGCATTGTGTTGGTTCGATTTTGAATAAAATTTGTATAGAAAGGTAGATTGAAATAAACGTATTACATTGGTATATTCATAATATTATAAAAAATATACTTGAAAATAAACAAAATATGTTATATCAATCAAAATCCATAAAAACGAATGTTAACACATGTATAGATAATACAGAAATCAGTATCAACGCCAGTATTGATTCGGTTCGTTTCGTCACCGGGATGGTGTTGGAACTTGGAAATGGTATAGTTTACGACTCAATAAAAACATTATTCTAAACACAACTCGGTTCGTTATGGTATTGGTACTTGGTATAATTTACGATACAAAAAAGGAATTTTTAATTCTTTCATTACACAAAGTTTTTTTTAATGTAACCCAAAAAATAAAGTTGTATTTTATATCAATCGAAAACCATGTAAAAAATACAAATACCAATATTGTGTGGTGGGTATCGGTTTCATTTATCACTACCCAACAACACCAAAAAAAATACTCTATTTCGAACATAGTTTTGTTTTGAACAAAATTTATACCGAAATACTAAGGAGAAAAATCCATCACAAGTGTGTATGTTATCAAATAAACACCAAAATTAGTGAAATAACAAATGGATTAAAGGCGTGTTGTATACATTGCATAAGAAGTGAAATAAATTTTTTTTTTAAAAATCACTATTTACATTTTAAATTTAAATGTTTGTATTTCATCTTTTTGAATACACGTGCCTCACGAAGTATATATTTAAATAACACTCATGACATATATAAAAATTATATACATCAAGTGCATTTTGTATATGTAATAAAAAAATCACATGTTTGTATAATAATATTTTATACTTTGGGGTTACAATTTGTTGACTATTTTTGTTAAAAATACAAATGTCGTCTTCGTCATAATCATCATACTCGGTAAATCCCAACAATATCAAAACTAAGATAAGGTTTGAGGAGGGTAAGATGTAGACAATTTTACCTTTACCCCCATTGAAATAGAGATGCTGCTTTTAGTGAGACCCCCGGCTCGATAGTAGTTTTGCATCAAATCTTAGACATAAGGTACATAACACTCAACAATCGGGACAAAGGCCAATTAGAGAGTGTACCATTTTGTCTTTCGGCTATCAACGCCACCACATGATGCGTGATTAACTATCTGCCGTTTTTAACGTTATTTTCACGAAATTAGTAAAATAACGTTAAAATTGTGCAATTTCACTTTTACCCCCGAGGGCGCACACACACACACATATATATAGGATCAGAATCATTACAGAACGCTGATTATCGCGAGAACAGAAAGAACAACTCTAAACCACTAAATTTTGGGATTTAAGGTTCATATTTTTAAATTTTTATGTTTCTTACATTCATGTGTGTATTATATATACATTAAATAAACCATATATTTTTTACCTACACACGGCCTACATACATGTAGGTAATTTAACCTACACATAACCTACATATGTATAGGTTATATGAATACTGAAAATTTTCCATTTTTTTTTAAATTCTAGTGTGAGATTCAATAAATCTTACATTTTTTACATTTTTATTTACTTTTTAGGTTTTTCGGATTGAAAAAATTGGTGATTCATTTTGTTCTGCATGTTCTCGCAATATTTAGGTGTTCTGCATAGAACTTTCCCCATATTATATATATATATAGGGGAAGGTTCATTTGAGAAGAAAAAGAAGAAAGGGCATATTAGTAAAATACTATTTCATTTATAACTCATATCATTAATTATTAACTCTTTAATTAATTAGTCAACTAATTATTAATGATCCTACATATAATCTACAAAACCTACACATATCAAAAATTTCCTACATATACCCTACACATTATAGAATTTTATCCTACACAATCGAAATTTATCCTACACACCTCGAAAATATATCCTACACAACTCGTAATTTATCCTACACAACTAGTAATTTATTCTACACTTTAAATTAACTTGTTTTTTTTAATTTGGAAAAAGTATATATATTTTGAAAAGGAGTTACAAATTTAATTTAGTTAGTTATTAAAGGGAAAGAATACAAATTAATGATTTTTGTAAGTTTACCAATATACCCTTATATTAAAATTAAATGCAAATATTAAATAAAGTAAAATGAAGCATTCTTATTGGTTGAAACTTATTCTTTTTTCTTCTTACAAAAAATTTTTCTCATTTGAACCCTCCACTATATATATATATATAGGGTAGGGATCCTAAGAGAAGTTCACTTTATTTGAGAAACTTGAGAAGCAATCTGGACCACACATTTTTCATAATCAAAAAATGAAAAAAAATGTGAAAAAAATGTAATTTTTTTTTTTTTTTGTGAAAAATCGGAGCTTTTTCTTTAAGGTTTTATTTTTTAATTTTTTTTTAATTTTTGGGATTTATACACATGCGTATATTGTTAATCTTTTAACTATACATATGTGTATATTGTCAGTTATACATATATGTATATACATGTTTAAAATTGAAAAATAAGTGTTATAAACCCTAAACCCTAAAGCTTAACCTTAATGCTAAACTCTAAACCCTAAAGTTAAACCTTAATTCTAAACCCTAAAGCTAAACCCTAATGCTAAACCCTAAAGCTAAAGCTAAACCCTAAAACTAAACCCTTAATGCTAAACCCTGAAGCTAAACACTAATGCTAAACCCGAAAGCTAAACCCTAAATACTAATGCTAAACCCTAAACCCTAAATACTAATGCTAAACCCTAAATAACACTTATTTTTCAATTTTAAACATGTATATACATACATGTATATTTGACAATATAAACATATGTATGGTTAAAAGATTAACAATTCGGTTCTGGAGAGCCTCTTGATTACTACTTTTCTATTTACAAGGTCCCAGTATGTGTCATTAATCTATTAGAAGCAAAAATGAGAAAATTCCTTTGGGCGGGATCTAGTGAGAATAGAAAAATGCATTGGGTTGCTTGGGATTGGGTGACCTGGCCTAAGAATAAAGGGGGTTTGGGTATTAATAGACTTAAAGAAGTTAACGAGGCTCTTTTAGTAAAATGGGGGTGGAGGTATAGAGTGGAGAATGAAAATCTTTGGAGGAAAGTGGTGGAAGCTTATCACTTCAAAAGAAATAATGAGAGCTTTCTCCCGCTTAATGGTAACATTTCGGGATGTTGGAAAAATATTGTTTCGTTGATTTCTAAATGTTTTTTAAACGGGAAGGGTCTTAATTGTCTGTTTGTCGGAAATGTGGGGAATGATTTGGATATCCGTTTTTGGGTGGACACTTGGGTGGGCGATCGTCCTTTCATGGAAAGATGGCCACACCTGTTCAGCCTTGAGAGGTTAACAGGATTACTTCGGATCAGGCTGCTGGAGGCCGTGTATGGAACTGGCGGAGATTGCCTGGTCAGATGCGGAGATTAGGGAGTGGCAAGAGTGTCAAAATGTTCTTGATATGGCTACTCTAACCGGTAAGAAGGATTCTTGGTATGGGAAAGGCGATGAGGGAGGAGAGTTCTCGGTGAAGTCTGTTAAAAGGGCGTTAATTGATGATAGAGTGATGAACAATCCTCTGAAATTCGAATGGTGTAAATGGGTTCCTCTTAAATGTAACATAATGGCTTGGAGAAGCAATCTTAACAGGTTATCCACGAAAGTTAACTTAAGAAGAAGGGGTGTGGACATTTCTTCTATTTTGTGTCCGTTCTGTGAGGATTCTGAGGAAACGGTGGATCATCTCTTTACCGCTTGTTCGGTAACCAATAGGGTGTGGTTGGGTTTTGGTGAGTGGTGCAAAATTCCACCCATATTCTCTTTTGAATTCAAAGACATTATGGACATTCACAATCTCTCTCAGTTGGGTAAGAAAGCGAAGAAAATTGTTCAAGGGCTTGCGATGATTTCATGTTGGTGCATTTAGAAAGGAAGGAATGAGCTGATCTTCAAACAGATAAATCGAAGTGTGCAAGACATTTTAGGGGAAATAAAATCGAGGGGGTTCGGGTGGGTCAAAAACAGATCCTCTTGTAATTATATTAGATGGGAGGAGTGGTGTAGATATCCGTGGTATATGTTGTAATTTGTTGCTCTTTGCCCGCTTGGGTCGGGGGTTTGTTTCTGTTTGGCCTTTTGCCCGTTTGGGTCGAAGGTGGTTTTAATGAAGTTTTATTTTCAAAAAAAAAAAAGATTAACAATATACACATGTGTATAAATCCCAATTTAAAAAAAACAAAACAAAACCTTAAAGAAAAAGCTCCGATTTTTCCAAAAAATAATTGCTTTTTTTTACATTTTTTTGTATTTTTTTGCTTAGGGAAAATGTGTGGTGCAGAATGCTTCTCAAGTTTCTCAATTAGCCTACTACTTCTCATATGATCCTTAATCCTTATCCTATATATATATATATATATATATATATAGGGTTAGGTTAATGTACAATAGCGCTTATCGTACAATATGTAGGCGATCATCTCAGCCGTCCGATCCGGTGCGAATTCACTTTTGAACATGCGATTTGTGCTGAAAAACCAACATGCGAAATTGTTTTTTATACCAACATGCGATTTTATCAAAAAAAACAACATGCGATTTCTAACATGTTATTTTTTAACATGCGATTTCACAATATCGTACGTAATGTACGTTAAGGGATATTGTATTTTACACTTTCACTATATATATATATATATATATATATATATATTATGTGCATACCGCAAGCAGAGCGTTAAAAGCGAGGGTGGTTTCTCTTAAAAGTGGGTTTTGGATTAAAAAAAAAAGCGTTTGAACCGTATACATTATTGGTTATGTAGGTGAGAGGGTATTTATATATATATATATATATATATATATATATATATATATATATATATATATATATATATATATAGGGTAGGGCTATATAGAAAACCCTATCTATATAAAAACCCTAGAAAACCCAACCTCCCGACATTTTTTTTTTGAAAAAAATAACACATGTAATATACATGTTTTTAAGGGGTTTGGGCCAAAAAAATCAAAAAAGCGCCGAAGGGATAATTTAAAAAAAAAATTTCAGCAATTTCTGTCTTTTGTGACTAACACATGTTAGGCAACCGGACATTGCTGAAATTTGTTTATTTTTTTTTTTAAATCCCTTCGGGGCTTTTTTGTTTTTTTTTTTTTTGCCCAAAACACTCTAAAACATGTATATTACATGTGTTATTTTTTTTCAAAAAAAAAATGTCGGGAGGTTGGGTAAAAATGGGGAGAGATTTGGGTTTCCAGAGTTTTCTAAGAAAATGAGGGTTTTTTGTCTAGCATTGCCCTATATATATATATATATATATATATATATATATATATATATATATGTTATGTGCATACCGCAAGCAGAGCGTTAAAAGCAAGGGTGGTTTCTCTTAAAAGTGGGTTTTGGATAAAAAAAAAAAAAAGCGTTTGAACCGTATAGATTATTGGTTATGTAGGTGAGAGGGTATTTACGCTTATTTATGCACGCATTACGCTTCAGTCTATATAATAATAGAAGTGTGATGTTATACCATATAGTTTTTTAGAATGGTAAAGTTGCAAGCAGTAAACGCTTCACTTACCATCCCTTACCACATCATCTAGCCGGAAAAGGATTTGTCAAACAAAATGAGAATGGATCGCTTTGTAAATCCGCATTTAAGATTTCAACTTTGGGACACACACTTATTGTTTTGAAATACCTTAGCAAAACATCATCTTGAAGTTCCATTATCAAAAGGCAGTCCATCATCAAAAGAACACTGCATACCACCAAGTTATACAGATCTAGGACATTTAACTTTAGTTTATAGAAATTCAATAACAGAGAATGGAAAAAAAAGAGTTAATGTGATAGCAAGTAAATGAGTGATATTTATTAAAACAATAATAATTAAAATAAAAGAAACTTAGTTATAAAATTACATATTGATTTAGAACTTGAGACGTTTGGGTCATAACACACGCGTCACACGATGGGTTCGCCATGTATCTGTCCACCTGTATAACATGATATAACACCACAAAACTACTTTAATACTTTTCCACCTCCGGCCACCACTCTCCATGTAACTTTCGATTACCGTTAAGTCGTTAACCACCTTAACAACCATGAACAACCAATACTTGGGCAGCCACCACTGATTGACATACATTGTCCCTTAAAACACTACATTTTGTTTTGTATCAACTATAATAATGTTCCTATAGCCTGAACTACAACAATCATGAGTTTGGACGGGCACACCTAAAAGAGCTCCAATCAGCAGCATCTCGAGTCGATTTAAAAGCTTTCTTCATATGAGCCGTGCAGTAAGACTGTGTGTCCACATGTGTAAGAAGCACGCCTCAAAACGTGAGGCGTTTTCCGGATCGCCTCACACCTTAGGCACACAATTTTTAAAACCAAGTTATCTTGTATCTAATTTTTCTTTAGCAGATATGACGAACGCGCACAATTTTTGAAACCAAGCCATTTTGTATCTAATTTTTCATTAGCAAATATCACGAACCTGATCTGATCGATGATTTCAAAAAGAGCTAGAAAAGCTTTGGTCATGGCTCCAACCAAAGCAACACTATCAAATTCCCCAACTTCTCTCATCTTGACAAATCTCTAAGGCAAATTAATGAATTTCACTTCAATTTTCAAAATCAAAATCAATTAGAATCTGTTTCGACTCCCACACCTAAGCGACAACCTCCCCAACCTCTAAAGACACACCACCCCTCTAGACCACAACCACTTCTAGCACCCATCCAACTAATTCTACATCTCCGAATCCGACACCATCATCCGCCGGACCTTTTTCGATCTCTCCGGACCCTCTCCCTACTCCCACCGTGCTTGAAGGTTGTGGGTCAAAACCTGCCAATGAAGATCTTCAGCTGCTTCCATTTCATCAAAACTAATTTGAGCAATATGTATCGTAAAACCATACTGAAGTTAACAAATTAGGGATTATCACATCTCTAACCTGCACGGAAAATCATACTATTTGCAATCTGTTTTCATAATTAAAGCCTAAACCTGATGACCGGAAATAAAAGGGATACCGTTTGAATGTGCAAAAGTAGATGGGATCCTAGATGAACATCGCAAATCCGGAATGGATGGTGGCCTGGAAAGAGCGCGGCGCCGTAAAACCGAGGTAAGCAGTTAGCTATTACACCGTCCAACGTCGTCACCGCCGCATCACCGGAGGCAGCCTCGGGTACTGTTCTGACACCGACCAGTTAGCTATTACACCGTCCAACGTCGTCACCGCCGCTCGGATGTACAATGGTGGTGTTGCCTCCGTAGTGCCGCCACGGAACAACCGTGGCCGGCCCCTCCCTTCTCACTTTCTCATCTCTCTCTTTCTATCTTCCCGTTTTCTATATCTCTTCTTTTTAATCTGGTTTGTGATACTGACGGAGGTGAGGCTGTGATGGAGATAAGCAGGTGGTGGCGTGGCGTGTGGCAATATCGTAAATAATGTCCTAAATTTGTCTATTTAGCATATTGTTCACTATAACTACCCTAAATGTTATATTAGATAATTATAAACAAAAGTTATATTGTGAACAACATAGTTGTGTGGTAAAAACAGCATGCCCAAAGTCTTAGAGTTGCACAATTTTTGCATACTGCATCAAACTTTCTAAAAAAATGTCATTTTTGAAACAACATAAATAAAATTCATGTTTTTATGGAATAAAATTTATTTAGATTTATTAAGTATGTTGAGTTTAAAAAACAAACTCTAGTTACTATTTAAAGAAAAAAATCAACACAACGGCAAATTCCTTATTTTAACCTTCCAGCCATTAATAACTTTTAAATCAATCTTAACCACCAAATTATTTTGATTAAAAATGCAAAATATTTCTCACACTTTATAAGCAAAAACTCACTTTATATTTGATCCTCTTTATATTTTAAGACTTTTAAATAATGGTCTACTTATAATTAAGCTCAGCTAGTTTTAACAAATATATTTATCGTGCATGATTAGATTACATATATTTTAGTTGATATATGAATTTTCCTTAAATTGTTAAATTTTGAGCTCGTTAAATTGCGGATTCGGTCTTTTTAAGGGTTTTATAAGTGAAAATGCGGATTCGGTCTTTTTAAGGGTTTTATAAGTGAAAATGCTTTGAACAACACCTATTACTTCTCATAAACAAATAGTGTTGTTTGTTTATATTTTATATTGTAAAATTGTTCTTTTTGGTTATTTGGTTATTGTTTGTTTATATTTTATATTATAAAATTGTTCTTTTAGGTTCTTAGGTTCAAATTCAAATAGATAGTAGGTACGCATCTTCATAGTATATTTTGAAGTAATGATTGACCATGTTTAATCAGATGTAAGACTAAGTGGTATGGGGGTCGGCTTAGGCCCGGCGCCGGTCCCCCACACCGCCCCCCATGTTCCGTCCCGGCTTGACCGGCAGCCCACAACCGAAGTCGACGGCCCAAATTTCAAAATTATATCCGTTGCTAACGGATAGTTTAAATAAAAACAAATTACCTTTTTCACTTTAAATATATACCACTTTCAACCATTTTTTATACCATTCTCATCTATTTCTTCCATTCTTCTCCCATTCTCTCATCCTTTTTTATAAAAAACAATCCCATTTTTTATACAATCATGAATCCCTTCAACCCAAACAACCCCAACCCGAACAATCCCAACACGAACAATCCCAACCCGAACAATCCTAACTTTTTTTCGAGTCCCGCTTACACTCCGGCTATGGATCCTTCGTGGGGGAATCCACAATTTACGTTTTCGGGTTTCCAACAATCACCTAACGCCTTCTCCCAAATGTCCCAAGTTCAACAAATGCAACAATACCAAGCACTCCAACAATTCATGCAACGCAACTCGGTTCAACAATTCATGCAACGCAACCCTCGGTGGAGCTTGACGATGATGATGAAGTCATCCCCGAATCGCCACCTAAAGAACTCAAGGGCAAAAAAAACACGGGGAAGGGGAAGGCGGTTGAAACCGAACCCGACATCACAAAAAAAGCGGTTCGAGAGCAAAGGCGAGACAATGGACAAAAGTAGAGGAGGATGCGCTAGCAATTGCGTATGTTAAGGCCTCAACTTGCCCGATTTTCGGTATGAACCAAAGTTAATTTTTTTTAATTTAAATTTAAAAAGAATTATTTTTTAGTTTTACTAATGCAATTTTTTTTAATTTTAGGGAACAATCAAACGGGTTCTGGTTTTTGGAAGGCATGTACGGATAGATTTAACGAGCTTATGGGGCAAGGCCCGGCCCGTGATCTCGATTCCGTATCGGGCAAGTGGCGGAAAAAGAACAAGTGCGTGAATGATTTTATCGTGATTTATAACCCACTTTACATCAATCGTCCTAGTGGGAGTAGCGACGAGGACGTTCTTAACCTTGCGATGGCTAAATGGGAAGCAAAAAATCCGTCTTTCCCGCACCTCCGAGCATGGAACATTTTAAAGAAAGAACCTAAATGGGCGCCGGTTCCAAATGAGGTCGCAACCGACTATGCTCGACCGGAGGATTTTAGGATAATGAGGTTGGATCTCGACTCGGTTCCGGAGGATGAACGAGAGGTGTATCGGAGGATGAAGGAAGAGGTGAAGAAAAAATGGACGTCGTAGGTTTATATTTTTAGGAAATGTAATTTTTTTTATGTTATGAAATGAATTTATTTATGTTGTTTTATGTTGTATTTTTTAATTTTTATAAAGTTTTTATTAAGTTAATAAAAAAAACTTAGAAAATTATAAAATGTTAAGGTGGGGTAGCCCCATCCTCCACCCCCCCTCAAAAGTGAAGGAGACCCATCGCCCATGAGCCGGTGATGTGGCGCCTACGTGTAGGGCTGGCAATTCTGACACGAACACGATAACACGACATGAACCTACACGAAGTTATCATGTTTTGTGTTTAACCTTAACAGGTTTCGTGTCTAAAACAGGTCGACACGATAAGACCTTAACAGGTTTCGTGTCTAAACAGGTTAAAACCCGTTAACCTGTTAAGACCCGTTAAGTACATGTTAATAATTAAAAATTTAAAAATATATATATGTGTGTGGACATGGGGTCATCAGTCATGGGACCTATGATGAATTATACACAAACACACGCGGTTCTTTTTCCATAATCCAAACCCTAATATTTAAATCTCTCTCACAAACACCACCATTCCCAATTCAGTTCATAGCTTCCCCAATTCGATCGTGTTCGTGTTTTAAACAGGTCGTGTTCGTGTCTTAACAGGTCGTGTGCGTACCTTAAACATGTCGTGTTCGTGTCTTAACCATGGTTGCAAAAATCGCGACTAGCCGGCGATTAATCGCTGACTAGTCGCTAGCCGCCCATCAACTGAGTAATTTTCAGCTAATCAGTAAAAAAATCGCTAGTCGGCCTAGTCGGCCCTAATCGCGACTAGTCGGTCGGGAAAATCGGAAAAAATCGGGAAAAAACAAAAAAAATCGGAAAAAACACATATTCCGGCCAAAACCTCCCAGATTCCGGTCAAAACTTGTCCACTTAAAAAAATTACGTATAAAAATATATGTATATATGTATAAAAACTTAAAATTATACATAAAAAGTCCGATCCGATTAATCCCGAGTAGTCGCTAGTCCCTACCTCACCGACCCACTAGCGACTAGCGAGTTCTCCAACCTTGGTCTTAACAGGTCGTGTCTGTGTCTTAAACAGGTCGTATGATACGTTGGTAATTTTTTTCGTGTCTTAACAGGTCGTTTCGTGTAACCTGTTTATTAACAGGTTCGTGTTCGTGTTTTGAAAATCTGACACGATAAGATTTCGTTTCGTGTTCGTGTTTACGTGTTTCGGGTTCGTGTCTTATCGTGTTCGTGTCTTAACAGATCGGGTTGACCCGTTATGCCAGCCCTACCTACGTGGCGGCCCATCCTCATGGGGATGAGCATCACCATACCCTCTCTAGTCTAGTCACAAATAGATAGTAGGTACGCATCTTCATAGTATATTTTGAAGTAATGATTGACCATGTTTAATCAGATGTAATCAAATATGTGTCTAGATTATATTTGTTTAAGTTAGAGTATCCACCATTATGAGATTATCATAACATATGAATTTGAGCAATAACTAGGATCATCCACAATAACAACCTTTATAAACACCTAAAAAAGGGTGTTCTTCGGGTTTTTTAATCGGGTTTTGGGTTTTTTTGGTCCGGGTTTTCAAAACTAAATATTTAACATGATAACCAAACCATTATAGGTTCGGGTTCTTCGGTGTTCAGGTTTAGAACGGGTCAGGTTAGATTGGGGTTTGGGTTAGAAAATGAACTAGTTTAATAGAAAAGTACAAACTCTTAAATTATAAAATATCAATATTAGTTATTAGCAAATACTATGAAAAACGATTTTGTAAAACTCTTGTATGTTGCGAAGAATGGAGAATATTGAAAATATGGAATGTATTATGTATGTTGTTATTTAAAACTTTCAAAAATTAGAGATACGGATGAACTTCGTGATTTAAAATTTTTAGAAGAGGGTGATATAAACTTTTAGAAGATATGGTTGGCTGTATCATGGAATAGGAAATGATTACTAAATCTTTTTAGAAGATATGGTTATATCTAGAAAATACGCAAATTGTTTTAAAGTTGTTTCGGGTTTTTCGGGTTAAACCGATTACCCATTATTCGACCCGTTAACCAATCCATAGAACTGTATTCGGGTTCGGGTTTACAATTATTCGGTTATGGGTTCTTCAGGTTTCATCTATTTCGGGTTTGATTGACTTCGGTTTCGGTTAAAAAGGACAGCTCTAGCTAACATTTCATAAAACACTTATTCTTTAAAATACCAAAACTCGTCCAATAAGAAAACTTAAAAAACACCCAAAACCATTGTTGCATCATCACTGTCTTTGTAATTTTTAACCGGTCATTATCTCTATATGTATACTATATAATACCTTTCAAAAAAAATGTATACTATATTTTTTTTGAAAGTATACTTTTATTCACAAGCCGACCCCTAACACAGAGGACGGCCAAAAACCGAACACCGAAACCAATTACATAATGTTAAAACAACACCAATCGTTCCACGTAATGTTTCTATTCTTAGATCTATACCGATACCATACAAAACCTTGCGCCTTAACTTCTTGAACTATATCTGAGGCCGTCTTCACCGAACTCTTAAATCTACTGTCATTTCTCGCCTTCCACAAGAACCAACAGACCACCAGAATAATCCCCTGCAACACCTCCCTAGCTTTAGAGCCCAGATTTAAGAATTCGTGAACAGTTAACAGGTCTTTAATGGAGAAAGCATAAATAGGGCTTATCTTGCACCACCGACTCACCTTTCACTTTCGCCCGAGAGCTCCCACTTATACTACACCTCTCAAGTCATTTCACAAAGTCGGACTAGAGTCAAGCTCAACAGGGTCTTCTTTCACCGCTGATTCTGCCAAGCCCGTTCCCTTGGCTATAGACCAGACCATCAAAGATACCGAGCACGAACAGAAAAGGTGCTGAGCAGTTTCCGCTGAACATAAAAGAAAACATTGTGAGATATTTGTTACCATTCTAAGTTATGTGTTTTTTGTTTTCACGCCTCCCTTTCCTACTTAATTAATAATAGTTATTATTTTATAATTAAATGTTTTATAAATGACTTTTAAATAAAATTGTTGAGTAACCGACTAATTTAATTCTGCTTGACTGGATAAAGAATTTAAAGAATCTTTGTTAAAAAAAAAAAAAAAAAATCGAATATTAGTTATGTAAATAATAAATAACTAAGTAGTTAAACTAGAGAAATCTTTAAGCATTGTCAATTAAACTTCGTTTGTGTAAAATTCAAAAATATTAAAGTTACAGACTATTCGTTTAAATTTGTAAAACACCTATTCCTAATACCATACTCAATCAAGTTTTATGAAATAAGTGATACATCACCTAGATAGTTATTGTATTTGTGAACAAGTGAGTTTAATATTAAATTAATTATAAATATTTTAAATAAACTTATTTTTTTACTTACAATCTTATATTTAAGTTTCCAAATATTATTAAATTCAAAGTTTTGTTCGTTAAAGTATTATCAAAAGGAAGAATGGTGATAATAACTGTCTTTTTATGAGTGATTTCTATATATTTACAAATATTTAATTTAATATTTAATGTGACTGAACAGTTTGAATGGTAAAAGTACGTCAAACAAAAAATAGGTGGTATTAAAAAAAAAATCCAAATTTGAGTTCTTAATTTTTATATGCATTTATATTACTATATATTTATAATTGTAATTTAAGTTAACTAAACTATGTTAAAATGGTATTTGAAGGAGTAAATACACTTTAGTTGATTTAATATCTTATGCTTACATAAAAAAGTTTTAAAAATTAACTTAAAAGAATTTATAAATGGCATGTTAAAGGTCATTTTTAAAGACATATCTTGACGTGTGTAGTACTAACAAATGAAGTATATTTTATTCAATTCGTATAATATATGGTTTTATTAAAACCGTGCAATACAGAACTTTTAAAAGACATAATTTCTTTTTATTACTTAGGCTAGATGGTGCTGTATAAAGCCCCTTGGGACTTTATCACGCTACATCAGATCCACCTAGGCACCACGTCATATGGGGACTTTAAATCTCTTGCTTTAACTTCATTGCAATGGTTTAAAGCCTCCTATTAAACAAAATTAAAAAAAAAATTATTGGTTGAAAAGAGGTGGGCCCCACTTGCACGCCCCTTTATCGCTCGTTAGCACCATGGGGAACAAGGGGTAGCGCCCCCTTTTAACAAGCACGAGGTGGTTGATGGCGCCCCGAGGCGCTATAGATGTTGATGTGGCGGGGTGGCGCTAAGCCACGCCCCTAGCCTAAGTATATAAGATTACATTTATTCAACCAGTGTAGTACACGAGATTAATCTAGTGTGTGCGTGTGTGTGTGTATATATATATAGGGGAAAAATAAATCGAAAACCAATGTGAGTTGAGAAAACCCAAATAAATGTGACAACCCGCACTAAACCAGGTATCCGTACGACTTAATTAATGATTAATTACTGCTAAATTACGGTGCTTAACTGAAATTTGCTGATAAACTGCTACCTGCATACTGATACATGCACTTACTTGCATCATACTTTAATTGCTGTCACTACATTATTTACATGCTGAACCCTAGTGGCAAACTTGATGCACAAAAAGCACAGTAGCACTAAACGGATACACATTGAACATGCTGATATAACCAGCATGAGGCAAACACTGCCTCTAAGGCCTGTTAAGAGCCTCAAATATTTGGCTACACTGGTAGTGAGTGTAGGGTTATAAGGGTTGTGGAACTGCGTCTCTAGGAATAAGATACACTGATTGGATGTGCCAAAAACGTACTTTAAATACAAAATTCTGCGCTTTATTATAGAACTCAGCATTTTAAATTGCTAATACAGTGCAAAAACACTTCAGAACGGTCCCGTATATTTTCCTAAGTACCGGGAATAATTTATGTCACAAAAATATACATAAAGGACCTTTGTCGACATAATTAAACATTTTAACGGAACGGTATTTAATCGTATAACCGGACATTACCCGGGACACTAAATTTTTGGCAGACACTTTGTTTTACTATTTATGGCTACTAATGATCCCCGTATGCCATAACACCCGCTAAAAATAAAACCTACTAACTTACCATCCCACACTTGAGTTATAACTTATGGTTAGACTTTAGTTGAAAATTTTCAACTATACCCCCCCCCCCCCCCAACGACATTAGTTCCCAAGTGGGACCCCACATATCATCTTACCATACCTTGTGGATTTGTTGATTAAAATATGAGATATGTTGCTTGTCAATCTAACCAAGATAAGTGATATGATTATAAGTAGCATGGTTCCATAAGATATTCATCATTTCCACTAAGATTACACATTTCACTTCATCTCTCTCTCTCTATTCGGTTCTACCACAACCGAATCCACCACCACACTCCAACATTCATCATCTTCTTCATTTACACATACCATTCAAGCCTTGAAGATCAACCATGGAAGGTGCAACTTGAAGGCATTGCAAGGGAGCATTGTTCTTGCTTGATTCTACATCTTTTCTCATCATTTTGACACAAGATTCTTCCCTAGCTAGAGGCTAGTAGTAAGTTTCTTCATGCTTGATCTCATCTTGTTCGAAATTTATGGCATTTAACATGTAGTGTTGTTGTTTAAATCACTAAATCACAAGAATATAAGAAAAATGTGAAAACATAAGTTATGAACATTAAATCTACATAAAAGTTTACTTGTGTATGATTTATGAAGTGGAATCTTGTCGGTTTAAGGGTTGGTTAACACATACTTGATATTTAAAAGTCGTTTTCTTGTTTAACCCGCTAATCGGACACTTATGACGCGATTTAATAACATCGAAATCACAAAACAGCATGCTGAGTCACTGTTTCAGCCGCCTTTAACAGGCTGTAAACATGCCTTAAAAACTCGAAAAACAGAATTTCAAAAGCCTAAATCGTGTCATTTCGAAAAACGAAGAAAATGGCGCTGGAATCATATTTTTCTGATGTCGGTTACTATTTTAAAAATCTGTTTCCGTGACAGCAGCTAGGGCTGTTTGTTACTGCAGAAAATTGGGCTGTGTATTTTCAATCACAACCTAAAACCTGAACCGAACCAGCCCCTGAAACTTTTATCAAAGATGAACACAGATGTATTTGTGACCCTCAAACTGGATTTTCGATAAACGGACTTACGGGGAATTTTCGGCGAATTTTTCCGTAAACTGTGATCAGAATGTGACAAATCTGACCACAGTTCGGTAAACGATTTTCTGTAAATTTTTGGTAATGAACTGGACCCCGAAATTTTTACACAATAATTTGTGGGTCGTTTATGACGTTCCACAAAAATCTGGGAATTTTTGGAAAGGGTTAAGTATTTTATTTAATCGCCCGAAAACGGTCTAGTTTTCACATATTTAAACTGAAAATAACAATGGTAGTATTTTGCGTGTTAAAACGTAAAGGTTGATTGATGATGATCATGAGTTGATTTCAAAAAGAAAATGATACGCTTGAAAGCGTGGCCACCTCCAGTTACAGAGGAAACTCTGGCGAAATTTTCTAAAAACCTAACACTTAGAATTATTTACACAACAAGTGTTAGAACTATTTTCGAAACATAAATTTCGCCATGACATTATTTACTAAATATTCGGAGGTGGGGTTTTCACAAAGATTAACGTGATAAATATATTTGTCACAGCACTGTTTATGATTATTTTGTGAAATACATAAATATTATTTTAGAGTGGAAATAATATTTACAAGCGTTAATGATTCCAAAACTTTACGAACGCTTCCATAACTATATAAGTTACACTGGTAATTACATTACCACACGATTGATAAAACGTAACTTACGCACATGTGTTGTATCCCCCATCCTTGGGAAGGAGTTTAACTACCAAGTATATACAAAAAGTAAACACGAAATAGTTGTCTAACTATTTCCCAAAAACATAAACTATAAAGCTAAGGCACGGCCGTCCGTCTAATAGAATTAGCACTTGTAGGTCGTCGCGCAGCTTTCTGATTCAGGGATACTTGGTAGAGACGCCTCACTGTGAGTTCATGTCCCCCTTTTCTCTAACTGTTTTCAGTTTACTTAACTGCGGGGGTGAAATACATGTTACTATGATTTACGAGTACTTTACAACGGTATGTTTAACGTAAGGAGGTGTTATACGATCATGTGAGTGGATAGGAACAACATGGGGCCATTAGTCCTCATGGAGGGACCGAGGGACAGGAGCGGTAGATCTATCTGGGTGTAGCGAGCCCAGCCCCCGGCCAAACTAGAAACGGACCGTGGGGTGACTTTGTCCACATACTTTGCCGTGGCGAAATCTGCTAGGTTTGAGTCTCCCTATTTGCACTTCACATATGTCAGTGGCCTTGCAAACCATTGGTGATCACAAGTCCTCTTACACTGCTACATACCACAACTATTTTTATACTCACAAGTGTTTTACATACTCACTTACACATGAACTCGCTCAACATTATTGTTGATTTTTCAACTCACATGTATTTCAGGAAATTAAAACGGATTTGGCACGGTATGGAACGTTTTCCGCTGCACTTGTCATGGAGTCATCAGGGTTTAGGGGATGTGTCTCTTCCCTGGACAAGACACAGTCCTTAAACCACGTTTATGTTATGTTATAAGTTGTAATGTCTACTGAACAAGGTTATGGTTGTATGTTAAAACAATGGTACTGTATGTTGTTTTCAAAACTTAATGGATGACTTGCATGGTTTTTATTTCATATAGCTTTGTTATGATTAAGCTATGGTATTAAGAAGTCACACCAAAAGTTAACCACGCTTCCACAAAGCCAGGGTGTGACAGCTTGGTATCAGAGCTCTGATCATAGCGAACTAGGATTCTCTCTCGAGTCTAGACTATGATCACTAGGGCTCTCACGAAAACATTTTACTGCATACCACTTAAGTCCAGATCCACAACTTTTTACAAACAAATGTTGAGCACATTTTATCCATTATTCTAGGCTCAGTCTGGGAGGCTGAGGTTCGGGCTAGTGGGACTAGGAGTGTTGGCTAGTGGGACTAGGAGTGTTGGCTAGTGGGACTAGGAGTGTTGGCTAGTGGGACTAGGAGTGTTGGCTAGTGGGACTAGGAGTGTTGGCTAGTGGGACTAGGAAGTGTTGGTTTGAATGCTTGCTTGATGACTTATGTGACTATTTGATTATATGATTGACAATTTGTACATGTTTGTGTATATGTTACAGACACATGGATTCTACAGGCACTGGTGGTTCAGGCACCACAGGCCCTAGGCCTATCGTTTCAGACAACATTGAGTCATCGGAGCACGAGGTTTATACGTCAGACTTCACCAGCACGGATGATGATGACTTTCAGCCATTCGCCTTACCCGACGGCGTTGATGAGCTCCCAGTTGATCTTCCAGCCGGGGATCTACCACTCGTTGTGATCCCTGCTCCAGTACCCCTTGCATCATACCCTGTTTTACCCATCGACGACGAGGAGGGCGACGTCGATATGTTTGAGGAGGAGCCTTTGGAGGATGCTCAGGGCGAGGCCCTACCTGCTGTTGCTCCCTTACTGATCGCAGATGCTCCGGCTGCGGAGTCACCTGCTCATTCCCCAGTCGCGGACTCCTTTGAGTCTGTGGCTTCTGTACCCACACATGCTCATAGTGCGCAGCACTTCTCCCATGGGTCCGATTCTGACCAGGCTTTTTCTGTTGCTCCCATACCTGGACTTGTTTTTGACCATGACGACGAGGGGGATTCAGATCCTGTGTTTCCCCCGGGATTTGATCCTGACCGTGATTTAGAGTTTGTCCCGATGGACGAGTTGATGGAGGATCCAGCAGATCCTATTGACCCTTTTGATCCGATTGATCCCGATTTTGATTTTGACATGGCGTTTGATGACTTGGAGCCTGCCATTGCACCTGAGCAGGCAGCTGCCCTTGACCCTTTACCAGAGCATGACCCTGTGCATGCTGATGTACCTTTTGAGCCCATTGCTGATGATCACCACATAGATGTTCCTGTTGATCCCATTGGTCCTTTACCCATTGTTGCTGTACCAGTTGACCCCCCTTTCGAGCACTTGGCACCCGTTCACCCTGTTGTTGCTCCCTTATTTGATCCCGTTCCCCTAGAGCCCGGACATGCACTGTTCGCGGCACATATGGATCCACCGGACGAGCCTGCACAGCACGGGTGGATACCGGCTGATGAGGACGTTCCACCGTTACACCCACAGATCCCAGACACTCGGCACGTTGACTTTTCGTTTCAGGTTCCCATGTATATACCTCCAGCGGGGCCTGGAGAGGGCTCGTCAGCCCACCCATCAGGGCATGTACCGATGCCCATGCCTTTCATGCCTCAGATGCCGTTTGTTCCACCTACTACAGCTCCTTTTGGTGTGGCACCCTTTGACCCCGCTAGCGAGCCATTTCTTTGGGCACCTGGCTCTGGTATGCCACCCACTGACCCCTATCATGCTTTTCACAGGGGATACACTATCGAGGACGTCTTGATGTCCTTTGTCGCACAGCATGAGTCCCACACACAGCGTATACAGGAGCTCGAGAGAGCTCGGTTGACACCTTGTCAGTGCCATGGACAGGCACCCTCTCCGTTACAGCCGTTTCGACCTTTACCCCCTGACTATGCTGCTCGTCTCACTACTTTAGAGCAGCAGATTGCTTCCATTATTCGCACACAGCAGGCGATGGAGGCAGACTGGTTACAGTTGCGCCGTTTGTTTTATACCCGTTTTCCTCCTCCACCACCATCTGCTTAGAGCTCATCGGTGCCACTTGGGTAGGCGAGGTGAGAAGGCGGCGATTGCTTTTTGACTGCACAGCATTTTGGGGAGACTACGTTATGATTTGACTTTTGTTATGTACTTGATGTTGTATTGATACTGGTGTAGCTTTTGACAGGGGTGATGTAGCCCCTAGTGATTTATGATTGTATGTATACACTTACGATGTGGTCTCATTTATATGGCAATCGCAGTTTTCTCACCATATTTGGATTCGCTTGATTACTTGTTTATATTTTAAGACATGGGATGTTGTGTGATTGATATTTGTGATGTGTGATAACATGAGATGTTATGTGATTATACTATTACTACCGTTATATACGTACACTATATTACGAACTGATTTACGTATTATAACAACGGAGCCTTACTATGGCCTAACCAACTTAAACCATCTTTTAGAAGATGCCGCCCAGACGCGAGACGCGCATGCCCACTAACGAGGCAGAACTGCAACAAATCATTGCCGCTGCCATAGCACAGTATGCAGCATCTCAGCCCGGAACGAGCGGAAGTATTAACCAGGGCAACAATAATCCACCACACGGTAATATTTAAGTCATTAAGACATACCATGACCTAAACGGATTTCCTTAGCAAGAAAGCTAATATCTATCACATGTTGCAATGAATGTGCAGGGTGCACATACAAGCAGTTCTTAGACTGCAAGCCCACCAACTTCGATGGCACCGGAGGCGCTATCGCTTTTACTCGTTGGGCCGAGAAGACTGATTCCACCATCCGCATGAGCAAATGTGCGCTCGACCAGCAGGTCACTTACATCTCAGGGCTGTTTCTAGACGGAGCCCTATCTTGGTGGAACTTACAAGTCCAGACGCTAGGCGAAGCTGCTGCCTACGCACTGACCTGGGCAGAGCTGAAAGAGCTTATGCGCAAGAAGTACTGTTCCCGCGCAGAAATTCAAAGGTTGGAGACTGAATTTTGGCACCTAAATATGGATGGACCAAAGGTTGCAGAATACGTCCAGAGGTTTCACGACTTATCTCAAGTGGTTCCTTACATGGTTACGCCAGAATACAAGCGAATCGAGCGCTTCATTTGGGGTTTGGCTCCCCAAATAATAAGCATGGTAACCTCCTCCAAACCAGCAACTATCACGGAAGCCATTGATTTGAGCGTGGCTCTCACCGAGGAGGCAATTCGTTTAAACAAGTTTGATGAAGTCAAGGCGAAGAAGACAGAGACTCACGTTGAGTCCTCAGGAGATAACAAAAGGAAGTTTTCAAACTTCAAACAAGGCGTCAGTATGGCAGTAAAGAAAGGAAAATCAGCTGGCAGTACCAAGAAAGGAAAAGGGTACCAGGGCACCCAGCCCAAATGCAACAACTGCCAACGCCACCATACTGGCCATTGTAACGTGAGAGTTTGTGAATCTTGTGGAAAACCGGGCCACTCAAAGGAATCGTGCTGGGCTAGTGCGGGCCGGGGAGGCCAGGAAGGATATATGAATAGAAACGATAATCGTGGTGATTTGAGAAATCGCCCACAAGGGAATAATCGAGGCTACAATGCGAATCAAGCCGGAACTGCCAATCAAAACAACCCGCCAGTTGGGGATGGTGCGGGAAGTGGAAAAAGATTAGGATGTTTTCATTGCGGTGACGTTGGGCACTTCAAGAAGGATTGCCCGGGATTGAACCAAGCCCGTGGAAGGGTGTTCCAGATCGGTGCACGGGAAGCACGCCAGGATCCCAACGTTGTCACTGGTACGTTCCCTGTAAATCAACGCTATGCATCTGTCCTGTTTGATACTGGTGCCGACTATAGCTTCGTATCACTAGAATTTAAGAATATACTTGGGCTAGCCGCTAATAAGTTAGACATTCCCTACGCAATCGAATTGGCTAATGGAAAGTTGGTAGAAGCCAATGATGTTATCAGAGGCTGTGTGATTGAATTAGGAGAACGTGAGTTTGCTTTGGATCTACTACCAGTCCAATTGGGAAGTTTCGACGTGGTAGTAGGAATGGATTGGTTATCGGGCAATAAAGCTGAGATAGTTTGTCACGAAAAGGTTGTTCGTATTCCAACCGAGGATGGTGAGACCATTGTTGTTCATGGAGAGAAGCGTGAGACGCCGTTGCGGATTATCAGCTGTTTGAAAGCAAGGAAGTGTTTGCAGAAGGGATGTGTTGCTTTTCTGGCGCACATCGTGGACAAGAAGGCTGCCGAGCCAAGGATCGAAGACATCCCTGTCGTAAGGGAGTATCCCGAAGTCTTCCCAGAAGACTTACCTGGACTGCCACCTCAAAGGCAAGTGGAGTTTCACATTGACTTAGTTCCAGGCGCCGCGCCTGTGGCTAAGGCACCGTACAGACTTGCTCCGTCTGAAATGCAGGAATTGGCGACGCAACTTCAAGAGTTGTTAGACAAGGGTTTTATCCGACCAAGCTTCTCGCCCTGGGGAGCTCCGGTCTTGTTCGTCAAGAAAAAGGACGGGAGTTTCCGCATGTGTATTGACTACAGAGAATTGAACAAGCTGACGATCAAGAACAGGTATCCTCTGCCAAGAATTGATGATCTGTTCGACCAACTTCAAGGTTCAAGCTGTTACTCTAAGATCGATCTTCGATCTGGATACCATCAATTAAGGATACAGGAGGAAAGTATCCCGAAAACAGCCTTCCGAACTCGCTATGGACACTACGAGTTCCTCGTTATGCCATTTGGTTTGACGAACGCGCCTGCGGTATTCATGGATCTAATGAATAGGGTTTGCAAGCCATACCTGGACAAGTTCGTGATTATATTCATCGACGACATCCTGATTTACTCAAAGACGAAGGCTGAACACGAACAACATCTTAGCACCATACTGGAGCTGCTAAAGAAGGAACAGCTGTACGCCAAATTCTCCAAGTGCGAGTTTTGGCTACGCGAAGTCCAGTTTCTCGGACATGTGGTTAATGGGGATGGAATTCATGTTGATCCCACAAAGATCGAGGCAATCAAGAATTGGGAAACGCCTACAACGCCAACCGAGATTCGACAATTCTTGGGTTTGGCTGGCTACTATCGAAGGTTCATCGAGGATTTCTCGAAAATCGCTCAACCTTTGACGCTCCTCACGCAGAAGGACAAGACGTTTGATTGGGGAATCAAACAGGATGAAGCGTTTCAGATATTAAAGGGTAAGCTTTGTAACGCGCCAATCCTAGCTCTACCAGAAGGTACCGACGATTTTGTGGTATACTGCGACGCATCGCGTCAAGGATTGGGTTGTGTGTTGATGCAACGCCAAAAGGTCATTGCTTACGCATCACGCCAACTGAAAGTGCACGAAAAGAATTATACCACACATGATTTAGAGCTTGGCGCAGTGGTTTTTGCTTTAAAGATCTGGAGACACTACCTGTATGGTACGAAGTGCACAATCTTCACGGATCACAAAAGCCTACAGCACATATTCAACCAGAAGGAGTTGAATATGAGGCAAAGACGATGGGTTGAATTATTGAACGATTACGACTGCGAGATAAAGTATCACCCAGGGAAGGCGAATGTAGTCGCCGATGCCCTAAGTCGTAAAGAAAGAATCAAGCCTATAAGGGTTAGAGCTTTGGAAATGATTATACGAACCGACCTTTCCTTGCGCATTCGTGCTGCACAAAAGGAAGCTCTCAAGGAGGGAAACCTTGAGGAAGAATATCTCCGTGGAATGGAGAAGCTTTTGGTACCAAACGAGGAAGGAACGTTATGTTTTGAGAAAAGGATTTGGGTTCCTCTGTTTGGTGGATTAAGGGAAGTTATTTTCGACGAAGCGCACAAGTCACGGTACTCTATCCACCCTGGATCGGATAAGATGTATCAAGATCTCAAGGATTACTATTGGTGGCCTAGGATGAAAGGCGACGTTGCTGTCTACGTGAGTAAATGTTTAACTTGCGCGAAGGTTAAGGCGGAATACCAGAAGCCCTCGGGGCTGCTGCAACAACCTGAGATTCCCAAGTGGAAATGGGAACAAATCTCAATGGATTTTGTTACGAAATTGCCAAGAACGCCAAGAGGCCATGATATGATTTGGGTGATAGTTGACCGCCTAACAAAATCCGCACACTTTCTGCCAATCAAAGAGAAAGATAGCACGAGCAAACTTGCGGAAATTTACATGAGAGAGATCGTCGCACGTCACGGAGTGCCTCTCTCGATCATCTCTGATAGAGACGGAAGGTTTGTGTCAAGGATATGGCAATCCTTCCAAGAAGCCTTTGGCTCACAGTTGAATCTGAGCACTGCGTTTCATCCGCAAACTGACGGCCAGAGCGAGCGAACGATACAGACTTTGGAAGACATGCTGAGAGCATGTGCTATGGATTTGGGCGGTAGCTGGGATAAACATTTACCTATGGTCGAATTTTCATACAACAACAGCTACCACACCAGTATTGGTGTCGCGCCATTCGAAGCCCTTTACGGACGCAAGTGCCGATCACCCTTATGTTGGGCTGACGCAGGTGATAGGCAGCTTGCTGGTCCCGAAATCGTCCAAGAGACGACAGACAAGATCGCGCAAATTCTTAAACGCATCGAAGCAGCTCGCCACAGACAAAAGGCCTATGCGGATCCAAACCGAAAACATGTGGATTTTCAAGTTGGAGAAATGGTTTTACTGAAGGTATCACCCTGGAAAGGGGTGGCACGCTTTGGAAAGCGTGGGAAGTTAAATCCACGCTACATTGGTCCCTTTAGAATTCTAGAAAGAATTGGGACGGTAGCATACAAGTTGGACCTACCTGCTGAACTAAATGGCGTTCACGATACATTCCATGTATCCAATCTAAAGAAAAGTCCAACTCAAATTGACATTGCCTTTCCCATCGACGAGATTCATATTGACGACACGCTCCACTTCGTTGAAGAACCTGTTGAGGTCACGGATTGGAAAGTTAACAAGACCCGCCGGAGCAGTGTCAAACTCGTCAAAGTCCGTTGGAATGCCAGACATGGTCCTGAATTCACCTGGGAACGTGAGGACCGGATGAAAGAGAAATACCCCCACTTATTTCCTAAGAATTCTGCATCTACAAGCAGAACTTAAATTTCGGGACGAAATTTATTTAACGGGGGGAGAATGTGACAACCCGCACTAAACCAGGTATCCGTACGACTTAATTAATGATTAATTACTGCTAAATTACGGTGCTTAACTGAAATTTGCTGATAAACTGCTACCTGCATACTGATACATGCACTTACTTGCATCATACTTTAATTGCTGTCACTACATTATTTACATGCTGAACCCTAGTGGCAAACTTGATGCACAAAAAGCACAGTAGCACTAAACGGATACACATTGAACATGCTGATATAACCAGCATGAGGCAAACACTGCCTCTAAGGCCTGTTAAGAGCCTCAAATATTTGGCTACACTGGTAGTGAGTGTAGGGTTATAAGGGTTGTGGAACTGCGTCTCTAGGAATAAGATACACTGATTGGATGTGCCAAAAACGTACTTTAAATACAAAATTCTGCGCTTTATTATAGAACTCAGCATTTTAAATTGCTAATACAGTGCAAAAACACTTCAGAACGGTCTCGTATATTTTCCTAAGTACCGGGAATAATTTATGTCACAAAAATATACATAAAGGACCTTTGTCGACATAATTAAACATTTTAACGGAACGGTATTTAATCGTATAACCGGACATTACCCGGGACACTAAATTTTTGGCAGACACTTTGTTTTACTATTTATGGCTACTAATGATCCCCGTATGCCATAACACCCGCTAAAAATAAAACCTACTAACTTACCATCCCACACTTGAGTTATAACTTATGGTTAGACTTTAGTTGAAAATTTTCAACTATACCCCCCCCCCCCCCCCAACGACATTAGTTCCCAAGTGGGACCCCACATATCATCTTACCATACCTTGTGGATTTGTTGATTAAAATATGAGATATGTTGCTTGTCAATCTAACCAAGATAAGTGATATGATTATAAGTAGCATGGTTCCATAAGATATTCATCATTTCCACTAAGATTACACATTTCACTTCATCTCTCTCTCTCTATTCGGTTCTACCACAACCGAATCCACCACCACACTCCAACATTCATCATCTTCTTCATTTACACATACCATTCAAGCCTTGAAGATCAACCATGGAAGGTGCAACTTGAAGGCATTGCAAGGGAGCATTGTTCTTGCTTGATTCTACATCTTTTCTCATCATTTTGACACAAGATTCTTCCCTAGCTAGAGGCTAGTAGTAAGTTTCTTCATGCTTGATCTCATCTTGTTCGAAATTTATGGCATTTAACATGTAGTGTTGTTGTTTAAATCACTAAATCACAAGAATATAAGAAAAATGTGAAAACATAAGTTATGAACATTAAATCTACATAAAAGTTTACTTGTGTATGATTTATGAAGTGGAATCTTGTCGGTTTAAGGGTTGGTTAACACATACTTGATATTTAAAAGTCGTTTTCTTGTTTAACCCGCTAATCGGACACTTATGACGCGATTTAATAACATCGAAATCACAAAACAGCATGCTGAGTCACTGTTTCAGCCGCCTTTAACAGGCTGTAAACATGCCTTAAAAACTCGAAAAACAGAATTTCAAAAGCCTAAATCGTGTCATTTCGAAAAACGAAGAAAATGGCGCTGGAATCATATTTTTCTGATGTCGGTTACTATTTTAAAAATCTGTTTCCGTGACAGCAGCTAGGGCTGTTTGTTACTGCAGAAAATTGGGCTGTGTATTTTCAATCACAACCTAAAACCTGAACCGAACCAGCCCCTGAAACTTTTATCAAAGATGAACACAGATGTATTTGTGACCCTCAAACTGGATTTTCGATAAACGGACTTACGGGGAATTTTCGGCGAATTTTTCCGTAAACTGTGATCAGAATGTGACAAATCTGACCACAGTTCGGTAAACGATTTTCTGTAAATTTTTGGTAATGAACTGGACCCCGAAATTTTTACACAATAATTTGTGGGTCGTTTATGACGTTCCACAAAAATCTGGGAATTTTTGGAAAGGGTTAAGTATTTTATTTAATCGCCCGAAAACGGTCTAGTTTTCACATATTTAAACTGAAAATAACAATGGTAGTATTTTGCGTGTTAAAACGTAAAGGTTGATTGATGATGATCATGAGTTGATTTCAAAAAGAAAATGATACGTTTGAAAGCGTGGCCACCTCCAGTTACAGAGGAAACTCTGGCGAAATTTTCTAAAAACCTAACACTTAGAATTATTTACACAACAAGTGTTAGAACTATTTTCGAAACATAAATTT
>JARYGA010016061.1:0-14171 GCA_030545235.1 Helianthus tuberosus
CCTGGTATGTAGCAAATAAGGAAAAAGAGATCACCAATGGTTTGCAAGGCCATTGATATGTGTGAAGTGCAAGTAGGAAGACTCAAACCTAACAGATTTATGCGTTGGGTACAAAGTCACCCCGAGGTCCGTTCTGTTTGGGCCTGGGGCTGGGCTCGCTACACCCAGATAGATCTACCGCTCCTGCCCCTCGGTCCTACCCTGAGGATTAATGGCCTCAAGTTTCTGCCTACCCACTCACATGATCTGAATAATAACCCTCCTTACGCTAACCATACCATGTAAGAATTATTCGTAATCATAGTAACATGTATTTCACCCCCGCAGTTTAGAAAACTGAAAACAGTTAGAGAAAAGGGGGACATGAACTCACAGTGGTGCGTCTCTACCAAGTATATCTCCTGATCAAGCAGCTGTGCGACGACCTACACGTACTAAATCTATTAGACGGACGGCCGTGCCTTAGCTTAAGGTTTAAGTTTTTGGGAAATAGTTAGACAACTATTTCGTGTTTATATTTTTGTAAATACTTGGTAATTATTCTCCTTCCCAAGGATGGGGGATTTAATACATGCGTGCTCGTAAAATTCGAAATACATTATTAAGTCTCACTTAATATATTTTATTCCTTACTTCAAAATATAAATATTCTTCCCAAAATAATACTTTGACAAAAATACGCGCTCATAAATATTTTCTTAAAATGCGTAAGTTACGTTTTAAAGATCGGGTGGTAATAATTATACCGTTGTAACTTATTATTAATTATGAAGGCGTATGCATTATTTCTGTAATCATTAGTACTTGGTAATATTATTTTTACTCTAAAAATAATATCTGTATATTTCACAAAATAATCATAAACATTTTACAAGTGACGCTATAAAAAGTATATATATATATCAAATATATATTTACCCCAGTTCATTTTGTGAAAACCCCACCTCCTATGTTTCGTAAATAAAGTCGTGGCGAAACTTACGTTTTGAAAACAAGTCAAAAGTAGATTTACAACACTTGTAGTGAAAATATTCCCATGTGTTAGGTTTTTAGAAAAATTTCGCCAGAGTTTCCCCTGTAACTGGAGGTGGCCACGCTTTCAAGCGTATCATTTTCTTTTATAATTCAAATCAACAATTTTCTTATTCCCAATAACAACTTTCCAAAACATCAATTAGTCAAAATATATATAAATCGCAAAAATTACATGAACTTGCGGTTTATCCAAAATATGTAGTATCTTTCCATTATTTATAGTGGATCTTCGAATAGATCAATTTGGTTTCTTGAAAATCCTATTTTTAAAGAAGTTTCGTCTTTACAACTTTTTGTCAACGTTTATAAAAAAATAGTTCTTTTGCCGAAACTTTGTGTTACACAAGTGTTTACACACTTGTGTGTTTATAATAATCACTCTTGTTCATGTAAGATCCGGTTTTTAAAAGTATGTTTTCTTTTGACTCTTGGTCCTTTGAAATTACCATTTGTAGATCCGTAGATCTACTAGTTTTGAACACTATTTCATAAGTAAAGTCGATTTTACACAAGTTCATGTTTAGTGTGTAGTAGAGTTTCATCATTTAACCCTTTGTACACTTAAACAAACTCTATGTCATGATCCATGATCACGACTAATCCGGGTTAGATGATGATTCGAGCTACCACAACATAGATCGGCACTAAATAATTATAACAAGACAAGTCTTACAAGATTTACACAACAACATTGCTTTTATCCAACATTTTTAACATTTTAGTAAACTTTTAGCATGTCTTCTTGTATGTTCATAGATTTTAACCGACAAAGTTCTTTTTAACCACTTTAAAATAGATCGAGAGTGTGTTTAAAGCAACTTACTACTAGCTCGAGGCTAGGGAAGAAACTAGTCGAAGAATGAGTGGATAAAAGCAATAGGGTGAGGTCCTCCGCGTTCCGAATGCACCAAGCTTCTTTTATGAGATCCTTAACACTTGTATACCCTTGGAACTTGCAAGATCAAAACCGAAAATGGATGGATGGTTGTGGGGGTGTTCGGCCGTGAGTTTAGCAAGGAGAGGGAGAGAGAGTTTTGTGGTGAGAAGGTTATGTTGTGTTTAGTCTTGATCTTATAGGCAATTTTAAGTTCATTAACCAATGGTTCTTATGTCTAATTGATATTAGACAAACATGATTATTAAAATCAAGCAAAGGACAAAGGTGTCCCCTTGGGGACGGTTCGGTTAGAGAGGGGGGGGGGGGGTCTTGGTTCAATTCCAACTATATAGTTAGGAGTTAGTTAGATGATTAGGAAATTAATCCGGTTACTAGCGTGTAGTAAGTTTTGACGGGTGTTAGGGTATTCGGGGACCCTAACTGGCTCAGAAAAAGAAAAACAGTGTTGTTGGCAATTTTTTTATGTTTCGGGTAAAGTCCGGTTGTTCGGTTGGATAGAGACCCGTTAAAGTGCTTAACAAAGCTTTAAAGTGTCGTTATTATTATTTTTAGTGACACAGCTTATTCCCGACACTTTGGAAAGTGTCTAGTAACATTTTTCTCATGTTTTGGCACTTTATTAGTTAACCAAATGCTGAATTTTTAGTTAAAGTGCTGAATTTTGTACTTAGAGTACGTTTTAGGCACATCCGGTCACTGTAATCTCATTCCTAGTGACGCAGTTCTACAACCCTTATATCCCTACACTCACCACTAGTGTAGCAAACTATCTCAGGCTCTTATAGGCCTTAGAGGCAGTACCTGCCTGGTGCTAGTTATGACAGCACGTTTAATAGGTTATCCGTTCATTGTGCTACTGTGCTTTTGGTGCATCAAGGTTGTCACAAAGGTGCTGTAAGCAAAACATGGAGTGACAGCAAGTAAAGTATGATGCAAGTAAGTACATGTATCAGTATTCAAGTAGCAGTTTATCACAGTTGTAAGTAAGCACAGTAATTAAGCAGTAATTAAATATTGATTAATTCGTACGGATACCTGGTTTGATGAGGGTTGTCACATTCTCCCCCCGTTAGAAAAATTTCGTCCCGAAATTTAAGTTCTGCTTCTAGAAGTAGGGTTCTTGGGAAATAGGTGGGGGTATTTCTCTTTCATCCGGTCCTCACGCTCCCAGGTGTATTCAGGACCATGTCTGGCATTCCAACGAACCTTGACGAGCTTGACACTGCTCCGGCGGGTCTTGTTTACTTTCCAATCCGTAACCTCAACAGGTTCTTCAACGAAATGGAGCGTGTCGTCAACATGAATCTCGTCGGTGGGAATGGCAACGGTATCTTGAGTTGGACTTTTCTTCAGGTTGGATACATGAAATGTATCGTGAACTCCATTCAGTTCAGCAGGTAGGTCCAGCTTGTATGCTACTAGCCCTATTCTTTCCAAAATTCTGAAAGGGCCAATGTAGCGCGGATTTAACTTCCCACGCTTTCCGAAGCGGGCCACACCCTTCCAGGGTGAAACTTTCAATAAAACCCTATCTCCAACTTGGAATTCCAAATGTTTCCGATTTGGATCTGCATAGGCTTTCTGTCTTTCGCGAGCTTCTTCGATACGTTTTCGAATCTGCGCAATCTTGTCTGTCGTCTCTTGGACGATTTCAGGACCAACAAGCTGCCTATCACCTGCGTCAGCCCAGCATAGGGGTGATCGACACTTGCGTCCGTAAAGAGCTTCGAATGGCACGACTCCAATACTGGTGTGGTAGCTGTTGTTGTATGAAAATTCAACCAGTGGCAAATGCTTATCCCAGCTACCGCCCAAATCCATAACGCATGCTCTCAGCATATCTTCCAAGGTCTGAATAGTCCGCTCGCTTTGACCGTCGGTCTGAGGGTGAAATGCAGTGCTCAGATTTAATTGTGAGCCAAAAGCTTCTTGGAAGGATTGCCATATCCTTGACACAAACCTTCCGTCTCTATCAGAGATGATCGAGAGAGGCACTCCATGACGTGCGACGATTTCTCTCATGTATATTTCTGCCAGTTTGCTGGTGTTATCCTTCTCTTTGATTGGCAGAAAGTGTGCGGACTTTGTTAGGCGGTCAACTATTACCCAAATAGTGTCATGACCTCTTGGCGTTCTTGGCAACTTTGTAATAAAATCCATGGAGATTTGTTCCCATTTCCATTTGGGAATCTCAGGTTGTTGCAGAAGTCCTGAAGGCTTCTGGTATTCCGCTTTCACCTTAGCGCACGTTAGACACTTGCTCACATAAACAGCAACATCGCCCTTCATCCTAGGCCTCCAATAGTAATCCTTGAGATCTTGGTACATCTTATCCGCTCCTGGATGGATAGAGTACCGCGATTTGTGAGCTTCATCAAAAACAACTTTCCTTAAACCACCAAACAGAGGAACCCAAATCCTTTTCTCAAAACATAACGTTCCTTCCTCGTTTGGCACCAATAGCTTCTCCATCCCACGGAGATATTCTTCTTCAAGATTTCTTTCCTTAAGAGCTTCTTTCTACGCGGCACGAATGCGCAAGGAAAGATCGGTTTGGATAATCATTTCTAAAGCCCTAACCCTTATGGGCTTTATCCTCTCTTTTCGACTTAGGGCGTCGGCAACCACATTCGCCTTCCCTGGATGATACTTTATCTCGCAATCGTAATCATTTAACAACTCAACCCATCGTCTTTGTCTCATATTCAACTCCTTCTGGTTGAATATGTGTTGTAGGCTCTTATGATCTGTAAAAATTGTACATTTCGTACCATATAGGTAGTGTCTCCAGATCTTTAAAGCAAATATCACTGCGCCTAGCTCCAAATCGTGCGTGGTATAGTTCTTCTCATGTACCTTCAACTGACGTGATGCGTAAGCAATAACCTTCTGGCGTTGCATCAACATGCAACCCAATCCTTGACGCGAGGCGTCACAGTATACCACGAAATCGTCAGTACCTTCCGGTAGTGCTAGGATTGGCGCATTGCAGAGCTTATCCTTCAACAGCTGAAACGCTTCTTCCTGTTTGATTCCCCAATCAAACTTCTTATCTTTCTGGGTGAGGAGCGTCAATGGTTGAGCGATCTTCAAAAAATCCTCAATGAACATTCGATAGTAGCCAGCCAAACCCAAGAATTATCGAATCTCGGTTGGCGTCTTTGGCTTTTCCCAATTCTTGATCGCTTCGATCTTGGTTGGATCCACATGGATTCCATCTCCATTTACCACATGTCCAAGAAATTGGACTTCACGTAGCCAAAATTCGCACTTAGAGAATTTGGCATACAACTGTTCTTTCTTCAGCAGCTCCAAAATAGCTCTTAGATGCTGTTCGTGCTCAGCCTTTGTCCTTGAATAAATCAAGATGTCGTCGATAAACACAATCACGAACTTGTCCAAGTACGGCTTGCAAACTCTATTCATCAAATCCATAAAGACTGCAGGTGCGTTTGTCAACCCAAACGGCATAACAAGGAACTCGTAGTGTCCATAACGAGTTCTGAAGGCTGTCTTCGGGATACTCTCCTCTTGTATCCTTAACTGATGGTATCCAGATCGCAAATCGATCTTTGAGTAAAAGCTTGAACCTTGCAGTTGATCAAACAGATCATCAATTCTTGGCAGAGGATATCTATTCTTGATCGTCAGCTTGTTCAGCTCCCGGTAGTCTATGCACATTCGAAAACTACCGTCCTTCTTTTTGACAAACAGGACCGGAGCTCCCCAAGGCGAGAAGCTTGGTCGGATAAATCCCTTGTCTAACAACTCTTGAAGTTGTGTCGACAATTATTGCATCTCAGACGGGGCAAGTCTATAAGGTGCCTTAGCCACAGGCGCGGCGCCTGGGACTAAATCGATGTGAAACTCCACTTGCCTCTGAGGCGGCAGTCCAGGCAAGTCCTCCGGGAAGACTTCCGGATACTCCCTTACGACAGGGATGTCTTCGATCTTCGGTTCTGCAGCTTTCTTGTCTACAATGTGTGCCAGGAAGGCAGCACACCCTTTTTGCAAACACTTTCGCGCTTTGAGGCAGCTAATAATTCTTAACGGCGTATCGCGCTTTTCGCCATGTACCACAATTGTTTCGCCATCTTCGGTCGGGATACGAACGACCTTTTCGTCACAAACAATTTCTGCCTTGTTGCTTGATAACCAATCCATTCCTACTACCACGTCAAAGCTCCCCAGCTGGACTGGTAGTAGATCCAAAGCAAACTCACGTTCTCCCAACTCGATTGCATAACCTCTGATTACTTCATTGGCTTCTAGTAACTTCCCATTAGCCAATTCGATTGAGTAGGGAACATCTAACTTACTAGCGGCTAACCCAAGCATATTCTTAAATTCTAACGATACGAAGCTATAGTCGGCACCAGTGTCAAATAAAACGGATGCATAGCGTTGGTTTACAGGGAACGTACCAGTAACGACATTGGGGTCCTGGCGCGCTTCCCTCGCTTCGATATGGAACACTCTTCCACGGGCTTGGTTCAACTCTGGGCAGTTCCTCTTAAAGTGCCCGATATCACCATAGTTAAAGCATCCAGGTCTTTGCCCGTTTCCACCTCTATTTCCAGCTTGGTTATTCCTTTGGTTATGATTCACAGCGCCTGCTTGATTCGCATTGTTGCCTCGATTCCCATTACCTCCATTGTTTCCTTGTGGGCGATTTCCAATTCCACCCCGGTTATTGTTTCTGTTTCCAAATCCTCCTTGGCCTCCCTGACCAACAGTGGCCCAACAAGAATCCTTCAAGTGGCCAGGTTTCCCACACGCTTCACATACCTTCAAACCACATCGGCCAGAATGGTGACGCTGGTAGGTGTTGCACTTGGGCTGGGCGCCCATATATCCCTTTCCTTTCTTTCCACCACCAGCTGTAACCTGAGCTGGCGCGTTTGGCTCTCCTTTCTTAACAACACCACTAATGCCTTGTTTAAAATTCGAGAATTTTCGTTTGTTACCTCCGGATGACTCGACGTGAGTCTCTTTCTTCTTTGTCTCGATCTCACCAAACTTGTTCAGGCGGATAGCCTCCTCAGTGAGAGCCACGCTCAAATCGATTGCCTCAGTAATTGTTGCAGGCTTGGAGGAGGTCACCATGCTTATGATTTGAGGAGCTAATCCCCAAATGAAGCGTTCAATCCGCTTGAATTCTGGAGTGACCATATAGGGTACCACATGCGACAGGTCGTGAAACCTCTGAACATATTCCGCGATCTTCGAACCTTCCATCTTCAAATGCCAGAACTCAGTTTCCAATCTTTGGATTTCAGCGCGAGAACAATACTTTTTGCGCATTAGTTCCTTCAGTTCGGTCCATGTTAGTGCGTAGGCAGCAGCTTCACCAAGTGTCTGTACTTGCAAATTCCACCAAGATAGGGCTCCATCCAGAAATAGCCCAGAAATGTAGGTGACTTGCTGGTCCGGTGCACATTTGCTCATGCGGAGAACAGATTCAGTCTTCTCGGCCCAACGAACAAAAGCGACAGCACCTCCGGTGCCATCAAAGTTGACAGGTTTGTAGTCTAGAAACTGCTTGTAGGTGCACCCTGCACATACGTTACAACATATGAATGCATTAGCATCCTTGCTAGAGATATCCAATTAGATCATGGTATGTCTTAATGACTTAGTATAACCATGAGGTGGATTGTTGTTGCCATTGTTGTTTGAGCTGCTTCCGCTGGGTCCTCCTTGCGAGGCAGCGTATTGAGCGATGGCAGCGGCGATGACTTGTTGGAGTTCTGCCTCATTGGTAGGCATCGGCGTTTGACGTCTCGGCGGCATCTTCTAAAAGATGGGTTCACGTCGGTCAGGCCAAAATAAAGCGTACGTATATAATGATAGTAATAGTACATAACATCTCATGTTATAATCATATCAATCACACAACATCCCATGTTATAAAACATAAATAATCAATCAAAACATCACTTATGATGAGAATACTGCGATTGTATTGCCAAACTCGAGACCACATGGTAGAGTGTACAAGTACATAATAGTGTCATACATCATCATCGACTAAGGGCTACATCACCCCAGTCCAAAACAATATCAAATCAGTGTCAATACATCCCATATACATGATCAACAAAAGTCAGAATCAGAATGCAGTCTCCAAAAATGTTGTGTGGTCAGAGCAATCGCCGTCTTCTCACCAACGTCTACCCATGCTGTACTAAAGATGCCCTAAACTGATGGTGGTGGAGGAGGGGGAAAATGGGTGTAGAACAAACGTCGCAAATGGAGCCAGTCCTCCTCCATGGCTCTCTGGGTACGCAACCAAGAAGCAACCTACTGCTCAAGTGCCAAAAGGCGTGCAGCATAGTCAGGTAACAATGGTCGAGGGTGCTGCGAAGAAGCAGGGTGGGTCTGACCCTGACACTGGCACGGCGGTGGCTGAGCTCTCTCAAGCTCCTGAATATGCCGTGTGAGTGCCTCCTGCTGGACAACAAACGACATCAGAACGTCCTCAATAGAATACCCCATATGGAAAGAATGGTAGGGGTCGGTCGGTGGCATAACAGAAGGTGACGTCCAGAGAAACGGTCGCTGGCTGGATCAAAAGGTGGCACAAAGAATGGTGGTGCAGGGGGAATAGCAGATGAAGACTGTGGCATAACTGGAATATATGTCGGCACATGTCCAAAGGGACGAGCCGAGGAACCCTCTCCAGGTCGAGCTGGAGGTGTGTACTGTGCAAATGAAAAAGAGAAATCAACGTGACGTGCATCGGTGGTATGAGGAGGAATAGGTGGAAGCTCATCATCCGCAGGAATCCACCCATGCTGGGCGTGCTCATCTCGTGGGTCAATCTGTCCCTCAAAAAGTGCTCGATCAAACTGTACAGGCATAGGGTCAAGGTGGGGTGCAACAAGAGGGTCAGCAGGTATATCAGCGATAAGTGGGGGATCAACATGATCAGCAGCAATAACATGGTCACCCTCCAGTAGTGGTGCATCAGCAGGGTGATCATCAATGGGTGGGTCAGCAATCACAGGATCAATAGGTATGCCAGCATGAGCAGGGTCATGCTCAAGCACTGGGTCAGGAGCAGCTACTGGCTCGAAGGCCATGGCAGGCTCGGGATCAACGAACTCCATATCAAAATCTGCATGATCAGCGAATGCAGGGTCAACTGGGTCTACTGGGTCAACCATAGGCTGATCCAAGTGGATGAACTCTATATCCCGGTCCGGGTCAAATCCAGGGGGAAAAACAGGGTCTGAATCCTCATCGAGGTCGTGATCGAAAGCAAATCTAGGAGCAGAGGCAACAGATGATGCCCTGTCAGGATCTGAACCGTGTGAATAGTGTTGTGCGCTCCGAGTGTGTGACCGTGCGGAGGCCACAGACTCGAAGGAGTCTGGAGCGGGTGAGTGTGCAGGTGACTCCTCAGCTGGAGCATCTGCGAGAAACAAAAGACCACCGTCAGCTAGAAGGGCCTCGCCCTCAACATCGTCCTCCAGGGGCTCATCATCAAACAGATCGACGTCGTCGTCAACGTCGGCGTCGAGGAGCATATCGTAAGCAGGATAAACGGCCAAAGGTATGGGAGCAGGGACCTCTACGAGTGGTAGGTACCCAGCAAAAGGGCCATCAGCGGGCTCATCAACAGCGTCGGGCAGCACAAAGGGCTGAAAGTCGTCCTCGTCTGTGCTGGTAACATCTGATGTGTGGACCTCGTGCTCTGAAGACTCTAAGTCGTCTGATACTATGGGTCTAGGGCCCGTGGTGTCCGAATCACCTGTGCCAAGCGAGTCCATGGTGTCTGTAACACAAACACAAATATGTACAAATAATCAATCATACAATCAGGCAAGCACATTAGTCACCAAGTAAGAAATCAAATAATTCTCCTAGTCCCACTAGCCTCCCAGCCTCTCAGACTGCTCTTCCTAGTCCTACTAGCCAAATTCTCCCAGCCTCTCAGACTGCTCTTCCTAGTCCCACTAGCCTATTCTCCCAGCCTCTTAGACTGCTCTTCCTAGTCCTACTAGGCAACTACCTCGGTCTTCCAGACCGAGCCTCAGCCTCCCAGACTGAGCCTATAAATAAATAATAAAATGTGCTCAACATTTGTTTGTAAAAAGTTTTGGATCTGGACTTGAATGGTATGCAGTATAAAAATGTTTTCGTGAGAGCCCTAGTGATCATAGTCTAGACTCGAGAAAGAATCCTAGTTCGCTATGATTAGAGCTCTGATACCAAGCTGTCACACCCTGGCTTTGCGGAAGCGTGGTTAATTTGGTGTGACTTCTTAATACCATAGCTTAATCATAACAAAGCTATATGATAATAAAACCATGCAAGATCATCCATAGATTTAAGTTTTAAAACCGAAGTAACATAACATTGTCTTAGGGACTACAATACCATAACATAAAACATTGTTTTGAAAGACATAAACATCAACATGAATAAAACACAGTTTAAGATTTGTGACTCGTCCAGGAAAAAGTCACATTTCCTAAATCGGGATGACCTCGGAACCCATATGCAGCGGGAAAACACAACATACCGCGCCAGATCTTTAATTCCCTGAAATACATGTAAGTTGAAAAATCAACAATAATGTTGAGCGAGTTCATGTGTAAGTGAGTAAATAAACCTTTGTATGTATAAAAACCCTGGTATGTAGCAAATAAGGAAAAAGAGATCACCAATGGTTTGCAAGGCCATTGATATGTGTGAAGTGCAAGTAGGAAGACTCAAACCTAGCAGATTTATGCGTTGGGTACAAAGTCACCCCGAGGTCCGTTCTGTTTGGGCCTGGGGCTGGGCTCGCTACACCCAGATAGATCTACCGCTCCTGCCCCTCGGTCCTACCCTGAGGATTAATGGCCTCAAGTTTCTGCCTACCCACTCACATGATCTGAATAATAACCCTCCTTACGCTAACCATACCATGTAAGAATTATTCGTAATCATAGTAACATGTATTTCACCCCCGCAGTTTAGAAAACTGAAAACAGTTAGAGAAAAGGGGGACATGAACTCACAGTGGTGCGTCTCTACCAAGTATATCTCCTGATCAAGCAGCTGTGCGATGACCTACACGTACTAAATCTATTAGACGGACGGCCGTGCCTTAGCTTAAGGTTTAAGTTTTTGGGAAATAGCTAGACAACTATTTCGTGTTTATATTTTTGTAAATACTTGGTAATTATTCTCCTTCCCAAGGATGGGGGATTTAATACATGCATGCTCGTAAAATTCGAAATACATTATTAAGTCTCACTTAATATATTTTATTCCTTACTTCAAAATATAAATATTCTTCCCAAAATAATACTTTGACAAAAATACGCGCTCATAAATATTTTCTTAAAATGCGTAAGTTACGTTTTAAAGATTGGGTGGTAATAATTATACCGTTGTAACTTATTATTAATTATGAAGGCGTATGCATTATTTCTGTAATCATTAGTACTTGGTAATATTATTTTTACTCTAAAAATAATATCCGTATATTTCACAAAATAATCATAAACATTTTACAAGTGACGCTATAAAAAGTATATATATATCAAATATATATTTACCCCGTTTCATTTTGTGAAAACCCCACCTCCGATGTTTCGTAAATAAAGTCGTGGTGAAACTTACGTTTTGAAAACAAGTCAAAAGTAGATTTACAACACTTGTAGTGAAAATATTCCCATGTGTTAGGTTTTTAGAAAAATTTCGCCAGAGTTTCCCCTGTAACTGGAGGTGGCCACGCTTTCAAGCGTATCATTTTCTTTTATAATTCAAATCAACAATTTTCTTATTCCCAATAACAACTTTCCAAAACATCAATTAGTCAAAATATATATAAATCGCAAAAATTACATGAACTTGCGGTTTATCCAAAATATGTAGTATCTTTACATTATTTATAGTGGATCTTCGAATAGATCAATTTGGTTTCTTGAAAATCCTATTTTTAAAGAAGTTTCGTCTTTACAACTTTTTGTCAACGTTTATAAAAAAATAGTTCTTTTGCCGAAACTTTGTGTTACACAAGTGTTTACACACTTGTGTGTTTATAATAATCACTCTTGTTCATGTAAGATCCGGTTTTTAAAAGTATGTTTTCTTTTGACTCTTGGTCCTTTGAAATTACCATTTGTAGATCCGTAGATCTACTAGTTTTGAACACTATTTCATAAGTAAAGTCGATTTTACACAAGTTCATGTTTAGTGTGTAGTAGAGTTTCATCATTTAACCCTTTGTACACTTAAACAAACTCTATGTCATGATCCATGATCACGACTAATCCGGGTTAGATGATGATCCGAGCTACCACAACATAGATCGGCACTAAATAATTATAACAAGACAAGTCTTACAAGATTTACACAACAACATAGCTTTTATCCAACATTTTTAACATTTTAGTAAACTTTTAGCATGTCTTCTTGTATGTTCATAGATTTTAACCGACAAAGTTCTTTTTAACCACTTTAAAATAGATCGAGAGTGTGTTTAAAGCAACTTACTACTAGCTCGAGGCTAGGGAAGAAACTAGTCGAAGAATGAGTGGATAAAAGCAATAGGGTGAGGTCCTTCGCGTTCCGAATGCACCAAGCTTCTTTGTATGAGATCCTTAACACTTGTATACCCTTGGAACTTGCAAGATCAAAACCGAAAATGGATGGATGGTTGTGGGGGTGTTCGGCCGTGAGTTTAGCAAGGAGAGGGAGAGAGAGTTTTGTGGTGAGAAGGTTATGTTGTGCTTAGTCTTGATCTTATAGGCAATTTTAAGTTCATTAACCAATGGTTCTTATGTCTAATTGATATTAGACAAACATGATTATTAAAATCAAGCAAAGGACAAAGGTGTCCCTTTGGGGACGGTTCGGTTAGAGAGGGGGGGGGTCTTGGTTCAATTCCAACTATATAGTTAGGACTTAGTTAGATGATTAGGAAATTAATCCGGTTACTAGCGTGTAGTAAGTTGTGACGGGTGTTAGGGTATTCGGGGACCCTAACTGGCTCAGAAAAAGAAAAACAGTGTTGTTGGCAATATTTTTATGTTCCGGGTAAAGTCCGGTTGTTCGGTTGGATAGAGATCCGTTAAAGTGCTTAACAAAGCTTTAAAGTGTCGTTATTATTATTTTTAGTGACACAATTTATTCCCGACACTTTGGAAAGTGTCTAGTAACATTTTTCTCATGTTTTGGCACTTTATTAGTTAACCAAATGCTGAATTTTTAGTTAAAGTGCTGAATTTTGTACTTAGAGTACGTTTTAGGCACATCCGGTCACTGTAATCTCATTCCTAGTGATGCAGTTCTACAACCCTTATATCCCTACACTCACCACTAGTGTAGCAAACTATCTCAGGCTCTTATAGGCCTTAGAGGCAGTACCTGCCTGGTGCTAGTTATGACAGCACGTTTAATAGGTTATCCGTTCATTGTGCTACTGTGCTTTTGGTGCATCAAGGTTGTCACAAAGGTGCTGTAAGCAAAACATGGAGTGACAGCAAGTAAAGTATGATGCAAGTAAGTACATGTATCAGTATTCAAGTAGCAGTTTATCACAGTTGTAAGCAAGCACAGTAATTAAGCAGTAATTAAATATTGATTAATTCGTACGGATACCTGGTTTGGTGAGGGTTGTCATAAAATCAATGTTTAAACTCCTCTAATTTTCTGTTAGAATGATTGAAAGTACATGAGCACCGATAGAGAATCAGAATGACAGAGGTTCAGTACAAGTTCAGCCAAAAGTCTTGAATAACAAACACAAGCTACCTATTTATAGGCAAACATCAGGGAGCATTAAGTGTCGTCCGATCGGGTGGTGATCCGATCGGATGGTCATCCGATCGGATGGCCATCCGATCGGATGATATAAGTCAACCGTCGGACCCACTTTTACAGATAAGTGCCATTCCCTGGTTTGTCGTTATACACACATACATACAAATACATACAAAAGACATATATAGTACAAAATAAGACTCAATGCTGACAGAAGCTACAGACATATGAACTAACAGACTCCCCCTTGGATATAGCTGTAGTTCATTCCAGCATAGTCTTCAGTCTTTCCTCTTGCGTCTTCGTTTCTTTGCCCTCTGCCTCCTCTGTTCAGCTATCTCTTCAAGCATTTTCCTCCTGAGCTGCCTTCCAACTTCATTCCACCATTTTCGGTATTCAGGATCATCGTCGCGTTTTCTATCCCATTTTGGAATCTTGTTTTCTTCCTTTTCGATCGGTGTCTGGTCAGTTGGAG
>JARYGA010016062.1:0-27441 GCA_030545235.1 Helianthus tuberosus
TATCCTCAACGTCTAATCAAATCAAAAATTTAGAAAAAGGTTTTAAATATGAAAATAAAAACTAAAAATGCTGAAAATAAAAATAAAAATTAAACAGATAGACAAGATGAATCACTTGGATCCGACTCGCCTTTAGTGTAACCTTTGATGTTTTCCGCATTTTTGCACTTTTTAAGAGATTATCTTAGTTATAGTAGTAGGCCCCTCTTTTGAAGGTGACGTTACCCTCAACCCAGTAGTTTGAGTCAGCAAGGATACAATCCTAAAGGGTTGGATTATTGAAAGATAATTAATTAAGTTATTAATGCGTAATGTGGTAGGCCCCTCTTTTGAAGGTGACGTTACCCTCGGCTAAGTGGTTTGAGTCAGCAGGGATACAATCCCAAGTAGCCGGGTTAATGTATTAATAGTAGTTTACATATGAGGGGATCAAGCCATTCCCACCCCCGCCATCCAATACCAGTGGGTATTGAAGGAGGTCCTACTAAGCTTGACCCAGGTCCTTGCAGGATCTATACACTGAACAAGGCAGAAACCTTACCAAACCATTCCCTTAACCCCCGACCAGGTAGCCAACATATCGCTATATAGACCGTAGAGATATGAATGGTGTAAATCTTTTATTTTATATAGACAGTAAAATAAAGCGAAGACACCACGGACAAATGATAAGGAAGTTTCACCTTCAACATAAGAAACTAATTATTAAACTCATTAATACAAAACCAAATAAAAAGTGCGAAAAGATTAAAAAACAAAACTATTACACTAAATGCTTGTCTTCACCAAGTGATGTAAGAGACTTAGGCAAACATGGCCTTTGATTGTCAAGAACTCTTACTATCAATCTTGGATCCCGAGACTACTACACACACTCTATGATGGATGATGGATGATGGTGGTGGATGTGGGTTGTGATGGTGGTGGAGGGTGGGTGAAGTGTGAGAGAGGTGGTTTGCCAAGGGATGCTTTTGAAGTGAACCAAGCACCTCTATTTATAGCCTGCACAGAAGCCCGGACACAGCCCCGTGTCCATTGGGCACGACCCCGTGTCCATCCACTTTCTCTTTCTTCATATAATGCAGTTTGTCTGCATTAGTTGACCACGCCCCCGTGTCCGCTGGGCACGGCCCCGTGTGCAGAAGCGTATCTGTACTATCAAGATTTGCTTGGATTCTGCGAATCTTAGCGTTGACCACGGTCGTGTGGAGCTGGGCACGCCCCCGTGTCGGGAGATAGAAGCTTCTATAACTTTGCCTTTTCTGCAGACACTTGGGCACGCCCCCGTGTCCGCTGGACACGGGGCGTGTTTATCCTTCTGATGTTTTGTTTTTGCTTGGGAAGATGCTGTCGAGGGGTCGGGCATGCCACGTTTATTCCTTTTCTTTTATTTATGTTAGATTTAGCTGTATTTTTGCTTCTTTTGTCCATTTGAGCTTATTTAATCCTGAAAATACAAAAGGAAGACAAAAGCACAATTTTTCCAACATTAGTACTAAAAAAGAGTTAGTTTTATGCCTTATTTGATGTAATTTACATGTTGCATTTTACACACATCAATTGTATTGGGGTTGATGATATCGAGTTGAAGGCAAAGGCAGAAGCCTTAGGGTGCAAAGCTGGTGACATTCCGTTTCTTTATTTGGGCATCAAGGTTGGCACGAACATGAACAGGGTTGTAAATTGGGAACCGGTGGTGAATACGTTTAGGAGGAGGCTCTTGAAATGGAAAGCTAATACTTTATCGATTGGCGGCCGGGTAACTTTAATTAAATCCGTTCTGGACAGTTTGCCTTCTTATTACTTCTCTCTTTTTAAGGCGCCTATGAAGGTTATAACGTGTTGGAGGGTTTAATACGTCGGTTTTTGTGGGGCGGGTCGGATGAAGTTAGGAGATCGCATTGGGTGGCGTGGGAAGTTGTTCCAAAATCTATTGTAGATGGAGGATTGGGAATCGCTAGTTTAGAGATGAATAATAACGCTTTTATTTCCAAATGGTTATGGAGGTTTCTCAACGAACAAAATGCGATGTGGAGAAGGGTGGTTGTTTCAATACATGGTTTAAGTCATAGTTGGGGGGATAGCGTTGGTTAATAGTGCCTTTACAGGTGTATGGAAGAATTGTGTTACGTTTTGGAACAAGCACAAGGTTGAAGGGCTTGGATTTAATAATATGATTCGTGGTAAGTTAGGAGACGGGAAGCAAATCCGGTTTTGGTTGGATACGTGGCTATGTGATGAACCGATTAAAAATAAATTCCCTAACTTGTTTGCCTTGGAAAAAAAATAAAAAAGTTGTGGTGGCCGATCGGATTACGAAGGTGGGTGCAGCCCGGGTTCTGTTGTGGGAGTGGCGTCGCTCTAATGCCACAGTTGAAGAAATTCAAGAAAAGCAATCTTTGAAGGTTTTGTTGCAAGGGGTTTCGGTAAAGGATAGGCATGATAGTTGGGAATGGAGTGATGGTAGGTCCGATGGTTTCTCTGTCGCTGCGGTCAAAAAGTGGATGCGTGGTTCGTCGGCTATTAGTACACGGTTCGGTTTCAAGTGGTGTAAGTGGGTGCCACTTAAGTCTAACATTTTTATGTGGCGCGCTCTTTTGGATAGGTTACCCACAAAGACGGCCTTGTTGAGGAAAAACATTCAGGTGGACAATCAATTTTGCGTCTGGTGCGAGTGCAGGGACGAAACGGTCGAACGTGTGCTTACAGGTTGTGGTATTTCGGCGGGAGTGTGGCATGGGATTTCTAGATGGTGTCGAATCCGAGATATTTTTGCTTTTCATGTTAAAGATTTGGTGGATATGCACGAGTTAAGTGGTGTGTCAGGGAATAAGAAAATGGTGCTCCACGGGGTGATTATAATTGTGTGTTGGCGCTTGTGGAGGGCTAGGAACGACAAGGTTTTCTCGCGTAAGGAGCCAAATGTGGTGGACATCATTGCCGATATCAAGATATTGGGATTTCTTTGGTACAAGTATAGGTTCAAACAAGGAGTGGTGGATTGGGATAGATGGTGTAATTTTGATGTAATGTAACTGTGGACGTTTGTTTCTTGTGGTGTTCGGCTTGCTATTTCTGCCTTGGTGATAGCTTGTCTTGGTTTTTGTGGTTTTAATTCAAAAAAAAAAAAAAGGTGTTGATGGAAAACTAATTTACCAAAATATGTACTTTGAAAAGTATTTACCAAAATGGGTATTTTTAAAAAGTTAACTTTTTTTCACTCCTAAATTTATTGAATAAAAATTTCTTCTTTTTATAAATATGTTATATTAATTAACAAGAGTTGAAGGAAAAAAAATATTGTAAACTTAGAAAATGGAATCGTGAGATTTAAAAAAAAGGTTTTATAAATGTTTCTTCAATTCTTTTTTAAACAGTTTTCTTTAATTATTTTTGAAAGAATTCTAATAAAATTTCTTAGTTTTTTCACAAATATTTTCTTTTAACTTTGATAATTCTCCTATATATTAAAAAACCAATGTTTTGATCAGTAGAAAAAGTTATAATAATATATATAGTTTTTTTTTTAAATAACCAATGTTTTGAACAGTAGAAAAAGTTATAATAATATATAGTTTTTTTAAATAATTTTTATTATCTTCTTTACTTTTTATGTTAAATAAGCTTGTGTCAACCGCTATTGGTATCGAAAATACCAGTACGGTTATCGGTACATGAACATAAAAACCGACACCAGCCTAGTACAGAAAACACCAAAAGTCGGTATCGAATTGATTTTGAAAATCTTTTAGTTCGGGAAATTCGGTACTGCTACCCGGTACCATTTGCTCATACCTGATCACGGGTGTCGTACGAACAACAACGGTATCGTGCAACTTTTTTTGTTGATTTTCTTCAACTTTTAGTGATTTCTTTTTTTAGTTTCAGGGGTTGGGATGAACTCGATGCGAACCAATACCGAATTGGTACTGGTACCGAAAATACCAGTTACGTACCGGTATATGAAGGTAAAAAACGGTAGCGAACCGGTACCGGTAACGCCAAAAGTCGTACCGAATTGGTACTAAGATCTTTTAGTTCGGGAAATTCGGTACCGGTACCCAATATCATTTGCTCATCTCTGACCATAGGTTTCATACGAACAACATTATTACCATACAACTTTTTTGGTTGATTTTCTTTTGGTTATCTTTTAGTGTTTTTTTGTCAGCGGTTTTCGTACGCAACACGCTCATAGTGATTTCAAAACACATGTAAACACAGATTAAACAACAAAAGACGTTCGCCGCAACGCGACGATAGTAAAAAACTAGTTATGTTAATTTTATAAATGTTTTTTCTTTTTACTTTTTTTTAAACTTACATGTATCTTCCGTTAGGGGAGTGGATAAGCAGGTCCAACCCGACGTAAACCAAAACACAACCCGAACCCACCAATCTTCTTTTACTACAAAACAAAATACAAATTTATATTAAAAGTTATATTTTAATTACATAATTCAGTGACAATTATAAATATTAAAAGTTTTATTTTAATTACATAAAATTCAGTGACAATTATGAATATCTACATTGTTTTTATTAATAAGAAGTGTAAATGGGAAAATTTGGTATATAATTTAAAAGCAAATAATTATTTCAAACCAAAAAGAATGAATATCTACATATGAGCAAAAAAACATATCTGTAAATCATATCTAAAATAATATCTGTATATTATTTTAAACCTACTTACATATTTGTATATGAATGGTGAACCAAAAAAACGTTTTTTTAATGTTTTTTTTTTTTTTCCAATTAAGAAAATTATTAAAAAATGCTAAAAGATAACGTTTCTAAGATTATTAAAACCACTTAAAAGATAATTTTTCTTAAATCTTATTAAATAATATATATTTATAAAAGGAAACTTTAATCTTGTTATAGAATTAGAAGTGAGAAAAAGTAACTTTATAAAAAATACCTATTTTGATAAATATTTTTCAAAGTAACCATTTTGGTAAATAAGTTTTCTATCTACACCTACTTGGGAAAAAACTCATATTTGAGTTTACCTTCAACGATAAAGTCATTAATCTTTTTGGGTAAAACACTTTTTTATTTAACTTTCTTATACCGCTTGTTTAAAGAAAAACTTTGCTCAAGATATTAAACAATTATGAAAGTGCCTATTATACTCACTCACAATTAGTGCGTCACTTATACTTCGTTTTAAAAAAAAAGGTCTAAGAATCAATCAAGAAAGGCTAGAATCATGTGTTGTAACCCTATAACCGTCTTTTTTTCTAATATTGCGATGAATCAAGGATGAATCTATATATTATAAAATCTTCCATTCTTGTTATTATGTTACCAGTTACAAGGGATATTTGAATATTTTTTCTGATATAATAATTTAGAAATGATTAATCATTAAACAAAAGAAAGATGCAGGTGTTATGTTTATGTCAAATTGGGAGCAATATTGTCAATCCAACAATTTCTTTTTATCAACATGGCAAGTCTTACACAATCTCATGGACTTAAAGTCAGTTCGCCAACATATACCAATCTAGAAGATCTATAATTTTAGGCTTTCAAGGATGATATGACGACTACGAGACTACCATAAGAGGTATTGTAATCATTAAAAAACTTGAATAATTACATACAGGAGATGATCACTCGCAATCGGCCACCTGTATAAGCCCCGACTAGACCTGTTTACTGAAAAATACACTACGTGATTTTTTACTTTTTTTTAAATAAAATAAAATTAGAAGGCTAGGATCCATCATTTCTTCTTCTTCGTACATAAAACATACAACTGTGTTATAGACATGAGATATAAACTAGTTAAACGAGTTATATTTATATTTAATACTTGTGTTATTCGCGTTGTCAGAGACCTGTTAAACACGATTTGCTAGGCCTCATGGTGCCTTTTTAATGGCAAATGCAACAAAGGAAAAGGAATGATTACAGAAGTAATGAATGATTCTAAAATGGTAAGCTAATTTTATGGTTGAATATATTAACAGTATGTATCCATTCATTTTTGTGAGGATTATGTTGACTTGTCCATTTCTTGACTTGACTGGTCGGTGGCTCCAATACACCCTCGCAAGATGGAGGATCCGTCAGATGCTCCAATCTTGGTGTGGTTGTGGAGATATGGTGCCCGTGATAATGGTTTAGTGAGCATATCGACGGCTTAATCTTGAGAGCTGATGTGAAGGACACCTAAGTGACCAGCTAAGACTTGTTCCTTAACAAATTGGTAGTCAAGAGCAACGTGCTTCATGCCTGAATGGTAGACTAGATTGGTACAAAGATATGTGGCATCTGTGTTGTCACAAAATAAGGTAGGCGTATGATTAGAAGTAACACCCAGTTCTCTAAGTGAATTCATGACCATCCGATCGGATAACCACCCGATCGGACGGCCACTCGATCGGCCCGCCATCCGATCCGCGCACCACCTCCTTAAACTCCTCTCACACTATAAATAGACCTGTCACATCACCATTATCAGTGATGTGACAACCCTGCTCGAACCAGACGCACGCACACTACATTTCTTCATTTTCTCGATGATTTCGGTACGTTTCAAGCTAGATTCTTGTACTTTCTCAATCTACACTTCATTCGCCACGTGATTCACCTTTGAAATCACACTTTTCACCGTGAAATCTCTCGGATCTGAGTTCTTGAGGATGATGTCATCATGGTGGTTGTACAAACTGACCTTATGATATCATTCCTGGCAAGATCTAGCTCGGATCTAAGGAATTTCATGTGTTTTGCATTAAATCTAAGCTAGATCTAAGATTTTTATAATAAAACTTAAGTATTCTTCATCTTTTCTTCAATCTTCCATTTTAAACGGTGAAATTCGGGTTTAAACAGACTGTAGACTTGATGGGTAGTCTCGAGTAGGTTAGGAAACAGATTGTTGCCAGGGGAGATGACCATGGAACGGATTCCGACATAAACTGTCGTAAACAGACAACTGTCCTGGCAGGGGTGATTCCCATCCGATTAGAACAGCCGTAAAACGATGAGTTTACCATTGTCTCAATACGTCCCGTGCCGTCATCGTTAGTCTAGAAACTTAGAAATTGTACCCAAAAATTACAAACGGGACAAGGATCACTCGATCGAGTGACAATCCGATCGGACGACCATCCGATCGAACAGCCACTCGATCGGGTAGCATTTGTCTAGCAAATTTAAATACTTGAGACTTTGAACCTTGAAACCTTTCAGCACAAGAAATCTGAATGCCCGGAGCTAGTCAGGAAGAAGGATGGCAAGGATTCACATACAGAGACTCCAAAAGCAAAAGCCAGATCCTTCCAGTTAACCGCAGCCGAGGCGAAGGTGGAACCCGATGTGGTCTCAGGTATATTTACCATAAATTCAATTCCCGCGCATGTGTTATTTGATACGGGTGCGAATAAATCCTTTATTTCACATGGATTTATTCGACATCCTTCATTTGTATTGACGAAATTACCTATGTCTTTAGAAGTAGAAATAGGCGACGATAAAAGTTTTATCGTATGTGACGTGTGTCAAGATTGTAAGATGAGTATCGATGGTGAAGAATACTCAATAGACCTGATCCCGATGTCGATGGGAGAATTCCAAGTAGTGGTCGGGATGGATTGGTTATCCCGACATCACGCGAAGGTCGTGTGCTTCCGCAAGGTGATAAAATTAACGTCTCCAAGTGGAAAACATGTTACCATCTATGGCGAGAAAGGGGGTGATCCCGTTATGTGCTCAATGCTAAAAGCTCACAAACTCATGAGGCGTGGATGTAGAGCGTTCATGATATACGCAAACGAACCAGACAAAGGATCGCCGAAGATTGAAGACGTACCGGTGGTACGTGAATATGCCGATGTATTTTTGGAAGATTTACCGGGAATACCGCCAGAACGGGAGGTAGAGTTCGGAATCGAATTGATTCCGGTCACGAAACCTGTGGCCAAGGCGCCGTATCGGCTCGCGCCATTGGAGCTACAAGAATTGATGTCTCAAATCCAATACCTGCTCGACAAGGGGTTCATTAGACCGAGTGTGTCTCCATGGGGCGCACCGGTGCTATTCGTGAAAAAGAAATACAGAAGTATGCGCATGTGTATCAACTACCGGGAGTTAAACAAACTCACGGTGAAAAATCGATACCCACTTCCAAGAATTGATGACTTATTTGACCAGTTACAAGGTGCGAGTTGGTTCTCAAAGATTGACCTTAGGTCGGGTTATCATCAGTTAAAGGTCAAGGAGGAAGATGTATCGAAGACGGCCTTTCGTACACGGTACGGACATTACTAATTCCTCGTGATGTCCTTCGGATTAACCAATGCACCCGCGACTTTCATGGACCTCATGAACCGGGTTTGCAAGCCGATGTTGGACAAGTCGGTGATAGTATTCATCGACGACATTTTGATATATTCAAAGAATGAAGCAGAATACGCAAGTCATTTACGTGAAGTGTTGGAGACGTTCAGTAGAGAGAAATTATATGCAAAATTATCAAAATGTGCTTTCTGGTTACGAGAAGTGCAATTTCTCGGGCACATTATTAGTGCGAACGGGGTGTTGGTAGCCCCATAAAAAATAGAAGCAGTTGCAAGATGGAACCCTCCAAAGAATCCTTCGGAAATCAGAAGCTTTTTTGGGCTTGCGGGATATTATAGGAGATTCATACATGATTTCTCCAAGATTGCTACGCCGTTGACCAAACTAACCCGTAAAGACGAAAAGTTTAATTGGGGCGAGGATCAAGAAAAAGCGTTCCAAACACTTAAAGAAAAATTGACACACGCTCCGGTATTGACATTGCCGGATGGAGTTGATGATATGATAGTTTACTCGGATGCGTCACATTCGGGTCTTGGGTGCGTTCTGATGCAACGAGGCAAGGTTATAGCCTATGCCTCGAGACAACTAAAGGCTCATGAAAAGAATTATCCTACTCACGATCTCGAGTTGGCGACAGTAGTGTTTGCCTTAAAAGATATGGAGGCATTATTTGTATGGGGTAAAATGTACTCTCTTTACCGACCATAAAAGCTTGAAATATTTCTTCAATCAGAAGGAATTAAACATGAGACAGAGGCGGTGGTTAGAAACGGTCAAAGATTTCGATTGTGATATACATTACCACCCCGGGAAAGCTAATGTGGTGGCCGATGCGTTGAGCCGAAACTTGAATGCGAGCATAAAGCCGTGAAATAGTTCAGATATGTCAAAAGTTGCAAGCCCGGGATATGGGTGAATAAGACTAGAATGCCCAAGAAGTGTATACTGAATAATATGCACACTAGTTAATGGGTCGAATAATTAAATCAAGGAATTTGTGAACTATTCATTTGTAAACTATTTTTCGTCAAGTGAAATCTACGTGGTTAGATTCGAAATTTCAATACGGACATATAGGAAAAAGAATCGGTTAAAACCGACGCATAAATTGAAAGTTATGATAGTTTAAAGTTGACCATGGAATTAAGAGTGCTGGGCAAATATACAGCACCAAACAACAACTTATCTGCTGAAATGAAGGCGTCGCGCTACGCGACGCCATACTACTCTCGCCGTCGCGCGACTCGACAACCGTCGCGGGCCGCGAAGGCTCGGCTTTGATTCGTCGCGGGGCGCGACAACCCCAATTGCAGCAAATTTGTTTGTTTTTCCTTATTTAAGCAATAGAACTTGTATTTACTTAATATTAAGATGCCAAAACTAACAATTGATGTGGTTTTGACCATAGGTGATGCTCGTTTTTTGTGGATGTTGATCAAGCAAGGGAATCAAGAACCGAACACAAGTTTTGAATGCTTCCGCGCTAATCTAATCTAGTTAAACAATGTTGTTTCTTAAACTCTATTAGATGTGAATGTTTTAAACTAGATGGTTGGTTATGTCAACTCGCTAAAACAAAGTACATCTTTACTTATTAACTAAGTTTTTGCTAATTAGGCATTTTGTTTTAAAAAGTGTGTATTTTTATACTAAAATAATAGAAATATAAGACGAGTGTTACACTCCTTTCCATGGTGAGACTTTTAATAGTACCTTGTCTCCGACTTGAAACTCTAATGGCTTACGTCTGTTATCTGCATAACTCTTTTGACGGTCTCGTGCTGTTTTCAGTCTTTCCTTGACTTGAATTATTTTGTCAGTTGTTTCTTGCACAATTTCAGGTCCTGACAATTACTTTTCTCTAATTTCTGCCCAACACACAGGTGTTCGGCATTTCCGTCCATAGAGTGCTTCGAATGGTGCAACATTGATGCTTGTATGATAGCTATTGTTGTAAGAAAATTCTATTAATGGCAAGTGTTCGTCCCAACTTCCTCCAAAGTCTATCAAACAGGCTCTAAGCATATCCTCCATAGTCTGGATCGTCTTTTCACTTTGTCCATCTGTTTGAGGATGCTAAGCTGTACTTAGATTCAATCTGGTTCCCATTGCCTTTTGGAAACTTATCCAGAAATGAGAAGTAAAACGACTATCTCTGTCAGACACAATAGATAAAGGGATTCCATGTAATGAAACTATTTCATCCACATACAGCTTAGCTAATTATTCCATACTGAAAGTTTCTTTCATTGGTAAGAAATGTGTAGATTTAGTCAATCTGTCCACAATCACCCAGATTGTGTCGTTACCTTTTCGTGTCTTGGGTAATTTGGTAACAAAGTCCATTGTTATCCATTCCCATTTCCAAATTGGCATCTCCAATTGCTGATGTTCAGCTTTAACCTGTGAACAAGTTAAACATTTAGCAACATAATTTGCTATGTCCTTTTTCAATCATATCCACCAAATTTTTTTCCTTAAGTCTTGATACATCTTGTCACTTCCAGGATGCATCATATACTTAGATTTATGAGCTTCTTCTAGAATTTGGTTTCATAGGTGTAACACCTCGAAAATTCACGTCCTATAAAGTGTTGACACGTGTTATATGTTTGAACGTGTGAAAGAATGTTCTGGAAGGACTAAAGTTGACAATCATGGAAAGTATGTGAATATACGAGTTCTAAATGTCAACAGTGAATAAATATATTGTACATTAACCCTACACGATGTTTATAGCATCAAACGAATAAATCATGGATCATGCGAAGCTAAAAGTGAGAGATTACAAACTACAGGGGTTAAATATGTCAACATGTTTAAGACATACCTCTGAGTGACCTTTTGACAAACCCGAAGCTTTGTAACTGTTATTTATACTCACTAGAATGCGCGATATAAATTTCATAAAGTTTCGTTATCGTATGAGAAAGTTATGATCAAATTCGTGTACGAGGGATTAAAGCGTTAACATTGAAAGTTATGACTTTTCGGGTTAACCGGAAGTGTCCAGGGATTTGGCAAAGTGGGTATAAGTCCTAAAGTCCTTGTAGGTAAATAAAGAGGGCTCAAATTGCAAATAATAAGCTTCGTTGCCCTTTCGAAGAGCCAAGGGACAAAGATGTGTAAAATGGAAAATGTGAAAGCTGATAACAGGGTCCAGGCGGGCCGCGTAAGACCTTAAGGTCTTTTACGCGGGCCGCGTAAACCGCCCAGATACAGAAACTTCGGACAGACTCCTGTATTCGCGGGTATTCGACCTTTAATCGATCTTTTCTCATCTTGGACGACCCCTAGGCACCCCCTAAACATTAGGGACACATGTTAATGATTTGTGGTCAGTGCTAGACTTGCTTGTCAACTTCTTATGGTGATTTGATCACTATATAAAGGGCTTAGTTGCAACCATTGTTCCTCACACCTTCATTTGCACTTCTGATCATTCTTGGAGCTCCCAAGCAGGCTCAAGTCTTCACATTTCGTGCATAGGACCTTGGTAAGTTTGCTAAACCTTCCTTAATTAAGTTTTAGCTTAAAAGTCAAACCGTCGTAATTAACGGTTGACTTTAAGATTAATCACTAATGGTCCAGTGATTAGTCGAATCAAAAGTAGTTATAAGTTGGTAATTATGTGGGTAATAAAACCTCAAAAGGGTTCCCCCTGATTCCCACTCTAACTAGGTCAAATGTCGGGTCAAACTTGTTATTAAAAAGTCAACAGAATGTTTAAATTACAATTTATGCATGATTAGCAATGTAGAACACATACAACCTGTTTGATCATTAATATAACTTGGTAATGAATGTAAGAACATGTCTAAACATGTTCAACCCGACAATTTTCAGTAGAGACCCGGTTCGGAACCGAAAGTCGCATAGTTTGACTTTTGCTTTGACTTTCAGTTCTGACCCGTTATGGTATGTTTTAGAATTTCCTTAGAGCTTTATTTGGACCAGGTTACATGCTAGTATAACCCTCTGTGATTATACACCTCGGATCATTAGTTATTCAATTAATACGCATGATTCCGTTAATTACTCATATGTTGACCATTATGCCCTTTTCACCTTAAAACGTGATTTTTGAAAATGTAAAAGAGTAGAAACCTTAGTTACTGATATATAAACTTGCATACAAAATTTGACATCAGTTGGAGGTGTAGATTGAGAGTTATGCCCATTAGCGTAATTAGAAGCTTATTTAGCGATTAAACGACATAATTAGCGCATAGCCTATTTAAACCTACTTTTTGGTATCAAACTTATTACCCCCTGTGTAATATATTATTTTGGGATTTTTGAAGATTTTTAATTAATTTTAGGCTGAGCATAACTCATAGTCGTAGGCTTAATCCGGTAATTGTCGGTTTTGCCCTTACGGGCCATAAAAATGAGTTTTACTTATCTAAACGACTCCAAACCTTTTGCTACTGATCTTAAATGATAAATAAATTATTTTAAACCCTCTGGAATAATAAAAATATCAGATTTCTATATAGAACCCGGAAACGGCTTCTAATCGCCTAATTAAGCGTTTTTAACGCATAGTATGTACTAAAAATATTTTAAACATACCAATGGTGATACTTACTGATATTTGAGGCAAATTATAATATTTTAACAGTAAGCAAGGGTTGATAAACTCAGACTTCAGTTTTGAACGTTTCGGCTTATGTGAAATTACCAAAATGCCCCTACGGTGCATAGTTTGGTTATAATTGATAAATTTCACATATATACCATACCCTACTGATATAACTTAGAAAATTGATTATCTTTGCTGATTACATAAGACCTGTAACTCAGGATACTACTTAAACTCTTTTATCACCTTATAAATGACCAAACTACCCCTACGGGGCATAGTTTGTGTTTAATTTCATTTCGGGCATAATAAATAATATCTTACTGATCTCACAACATATTTGGAGCATATTAACTTAGGAAACCTGTAAATGGCTCTCATTATTACCCGTTACGCTTATTACACGTTCGGTTCGGTTTATGTAACTAGTTTACATAAACTAGCCTAAACGGGTCAAACCTTATCGGTTTTATCTCAAAATCCAGAATGTGTATGAAATACCCATATTAAACAAGTCTCTAAACTTGTTGGGTCTAAATCACATTCTATCCTGTCTTCGCTTAATCGTGCGTACGAACCGTGTCTTTGAAACTAACCGGTCTAAGCTTAAGCCTAACTAAAGACCCGTTAGGATTCTAATAGGTTATTATAAACCTTCGTTCCAGATTAGGAGTACCAGTAAAAGCTACTTGCGTTTGCTTATTGTGATTTATACATTGCTCAGGTAAATACTTTTAACTTATTTTCCCTATACGGGCTTGGGTTACGGTATATAGCGTACCGCTTGATCGAGCATCAAATCTTCCATCGTTGGGTGGTTAATTGAATAATTTGATCGGCTTGTTTAAATAGTCTTGTTTACTTAAAAGCCTTTGGGGGGTTAATGACCATGTCCCGGATATCCTCGGCATCATTTTACGAAATGGCCACGACCTAAGCGCGGAGTGTAGGCGTACACTCGTCAGTGCATAAATAGTTGATGTGGTGTGTCTATTGATCTTTAACCCGGTACGTCCGGGCTACTGAACGCATAAGGAACATGTAATTCGTTCACAAGATTATATATTTAAATAATTCTCCCAAGTTATAAAATGTTTATGCCATGTGCATCCAAACAAATTTTTAAATCATTTTCCAAAATGAGTCAGTTAATTGTATTTACCAGTGTAAACTGTCGTATTTTCACAAAAAGATTAAATGCAGGTACTAAGCGTAATTGGCTGGGATTTCTCCATAGCATCGATAGAAGTCTCGCAAGCTTAAGATGCCTACCGTCTGTTGAACTATTATTTGTTTTTGATCCTTCTGTGGACAAACATTCAACTGTTGTGATACACGATATTACAATATTAATAAAGTTGAATTATATTTTTCATTTGCTTCCGCTGTGCATATTTTTATATTATGTTGTTTGACTATTATGTTGCCAACCATGTCACGATACTCCCCTACCGGGACCACCGGTGATACGTGGAATTCGGGGTGTGACAGGTTGGTATCAGAGCCAACATTGAGTGAATTAAACACTAGCCTTTTGTGTTTAATCTCAATAACACAATTGCACATTTCTAAACTTTCGAGTCTAGACATATAACATAGGGCAAATTCCACTTTGTTTGTGTTGTCCTTTATTTTGCATATATTTTTGTTTTGTTATCTCATGCTATATTGACAGGATTAACAAAATGCCGCCAAGATTCTTTAGAAGAAGAGGACGTGAAAAGGGGCCAATCACCGCCCCCAATGACAACGAGGCAGGACCCTCAAATGTGCGAGCTCCTTCGACCACAGAGAGTGACGACCCCCGACAAAACCGGAGGAACCTCTTTGAGCCGGCTAGAAGGTCGGTCTCGCACAGCTCGACACCTCCTATTCACAACTAATATAGGCCGCATTCGGAAAATGAGCCTGACAACCCTCAACCGTCTTACATACCTTTACAGCGATCTTTATCGCACCACTCTTTTGGAGACCCTACACCTGTCTTCAGGGGCCGGTTTAACCCGGCCAATTTCATACAAGAACCAGTGGGTTTTAACCCACTAGGGACAGAGGATCAATTCTCGGGAGATCACGCGGATGATATGGACGAGGATACGGACCCCGTCGAACCTGCCAGTGGTACACCAAACCACCCGATAGAGATCTCTGACGGATCTTCTTTCCACGGATCACCCTATGTTGGTCCAGACAGCTTTCAAGCTATGTTTACCAGGCACGAATGGTATTATACAACTCCTCGCCATTCACCGCCTCAACAACAACGGCAACAGCAGCAGCAGCAGGAACCCTCAATGGATTCACGGTTAGTGGCAGTCACGCCACCGCCCCCACCGCCACCAGTTCAACCGGCACCTCCGCAACCGCCAAGGAGTAGGAGAACCGGAGCGCGTATGTCTGCGCGAGCGGGAGACTTTCATTTTAGTTCTCCACGCCAATCAAGTGGCAGCCATTACCCGCCACTTCAGGAGGACCCACAAATGGGTGGACCCTCACACCCAGTTGCACCGCAACCACCGCCTATGGGTTTTGATAACCCGATTCCGGCATACACGGGTTCCATGGCGTATAACCCGTTTGAACAGCCAGTGCACACCAACTACAACTACGCAGAAGCCGACCCATACTTGGTAGCGGCTAACTATAACACCCAAGGACCGTATGGAGATCTATGGGGAGTAGGGTACCCAACTCATGGGTACCAGATACCTGCAAGACCTATTATACGGGCACAATCGCAACCACCAAGGTTCTCCCCACCAGAGCGTGAAGAAATTCTGCAAAGGTTGGACCATGTAGAGCGAGAATTTCACAGGGAACGAAGGGAGCGACAAACTTTCTTCCAAGGATTAACGAGCCTAATTAAAGGGAAGAGAAAGAAGGACCACTAAATCCTTTCATTTGTTGTTGAGCCCTTGCGTGGGCCAGTCTTGCTGTATAAACCCCTGCGTGGGTATGCTTATTTGTTTTGACCCCTGCGAGGGTCTATCTTTCTGTTAACCCCTGCGAGGGTATGTTATTTGGGTAAGTCCCTGCGTGGACTATTATGTTATTAAGCCCCTACGTGGGTATGTGTGTTATTAAGCCCCTGCGTGGGTAAGTACTTGTTTAAACCCCTGCGTGGGTAAGTTTGTTTATTTGAAAAGTCCCGTTTAGGGCGACATGTAAACTATATTTAATTAATGGAATGTTATGTTTATAAATTTCATTTTTGTTATTATCTATATAAATAGATTATATATGAAATAAATAAATCAAAACCATTCCTTTTGATAATAATCTGCCTATTAAATATTGAATAAGAATCTTAAGAGTGAAATCTAGCCTGAGTGTCATTGTAAAGACCTGGCCATGATGGTAAGACCTGTCCAAAAGATTCGTATCCCTGTTAACATCTGAAAACATGTTAACACTCCTGGCAGACGTGATTCGTTAAAATCACACACGTCATTTTTATATAAGGATCTTTCCAGAGATTCCAAACCCAACTTAATGATCTCTGAATCATGGGTTAAATAATCAATTAAGATGATCATATCTTTACCATACGTGGTAATATAATGCCTACGGGCCTTGCTCATTTCTACATGAGCCAAAAGACAGTGGTAACGATGACTCCCTGTCCGAAAAAGGTAATGAACTATGTTCAAACCTCAATGCTTTGATTCTCCGAAATCATAGTTTATAATTTATAAATGTCCTTGTGACTAGGCCTATTGTGCCAGTATACCTTCATGCATTGATTCTCTAAAATCATAGCTTAAAATTTAAAATGTCCTAGTGACTAGGCCTTTTGTGCCACAAATAAAACTGTTATTGTTTTATAATTAGGATAAATTATAATAGAAATCCTAAATAGATATGATAAATAAATTAACCAAATATGGTCTCTGTTTACCATGGTTAATGAATTACCCTAAGGGGCAATTCCATAATAAACTCCCAAATAAATTATTGTTCTTGTTTTCTGTAACAGTTCAATTAAATGGCTAACTTGGATGAGATAAATAGTCACCCAGGGGAGAATAATGATAACGCCCGAATAAATTTAACGGGTGCCGAATTGAAAGCGTTGGTAGACGACGCGGTTACAAAGGCCTTACAATGGCAATACGAAGAGTATAGTGGGACTCGAAGTAGGACCCTCTCTACGCCGCATTCGAAGCCTCCTTCCAAGAAGGAAGAACCCAAGAAGGATGATGATAGACTCTCCTCAAACCACCACAGTAATCCATCTCAACATATTGTATTAAATCAGGGACCCCGTGAGAAGGGTTGCTCATATAAATACTTCGTTTCATGCAAGCCCCGTGACTTCACTGGGGAAAAAGGAGCCATTGACTGTATGACATGGCTAGACGAGATGGACACAGTTGTGGATATCAGCGGGTGCGCTGAGAGGGATGTAGTCAAGTTTGTGTCGCAATCATTTAAAGGCGAAGCTTTGGCCTGGTGGAGGTCACTGATCCAAGCCACCGGGAAGATTCCCCTGTATAACATTTCTTGGGAACAATTCACTGCCCTCATCAGGGAAAATTACTGCCCCCAGCATGAGGTGGAGAAGATAGAGTCTGATTTTCTATCACTGGTGATGACAAACCTTGACTGTCAAGCTTACCTCACGAGCTTCAACACAATGTCCCGGTTGGTTCCGTATTTAGTAACCCCGGAACCCAAGCGTATAGCTCGTTTCATCGGGGGTTTAGCCCCGGAGATAAAGGCAAGCGTGAAGGCCTCTAGACCGACTACTTTTAGATCGGTGGCTGATATATCCTTGTCACTCACTTTGGACGCGGTCAGGCAAAGATCGCTGAGAAACAAGGATGCTGAGAAGAGAAAACGTGAAGATGATAGTTCACGGAGGTCGAACAAGAAACACCGTGGGAACGGTGACAACAAGAAAGGATCTGAGTCAAGGAAAGATGGGCACCAGTCTGGTGAGAAGCCCAAATGCAAGATTTGCAGGAAACAGCACTTTGGAAAGTGCAGACTCGAGTCGAACTCGCAGACTCAGTCAAAAACCTATGCTTATGGTATATGCAAGTCCAAGGTCCACAAAACCTTGGATTGCAAAAAGATGAAGGATGCAACTTGCTACAGTTGCAATGAGAAGGGGCATATTAAAACCAACTGCCCTAAATATGCCAAGAAGCCTGAAGAGGCCAAGAAGACTAATGCTAGAGTCTTCAGAATGGACGCAAAGGAAGCGGTTCTAGACGACAACGTTATTACAGGTACTTTCCTTGTAAATGATGTCTTTGCAAGATTACTTTTTGATTCAGGCGCTGATAAGTCTTTTGTAGATAATAAGTTTTGTGAATTGCTAAAATTACCTGTCAAAACCTTAAGTGTGAATTATGAGGTGGAGTTAGCAGATGGCACCATAGAAACCGTCTCTACTGTGTTAGATGGATGTGTTATATCCATTAAGAACCACCCTTTTCCTCTGTCCCTACTTCCATTTAAGTTAGCCGGTTTTGACATAGTCTTGGGTATGGACTGGTTGTCTCATAACCAGGCCCAAATTGTTTGCAACAAGAAGCAGGTAGTGATAAAGACTCCGTCTGGTGAATCACTTACCATTCGGGGAGATACCCAGTATGGGCTGCCTAAGCAAGTGACTATGCTCAAGGCTTCAAAGTGTTTAAAGAAGGGTTGTGTCATCTACATGGCACAAGTGATTATTGATGACCCGAAACCGAAGTTGGAGGACATCCCTGTCATTTCTGAATACCCAGAAGTTTTCCCTGAAGAACTACCTGGTTTGCCACCAGATAGACAAGTGGAATTCAGGATTGATATCATCCCTGGAGCGGCACCAGTTGCTAGAGCACCCTATAGGTTGGCTCCAACGGAGATGAAAGAGTTGAGGACGCAGCTGGATGAATTGCTAGCTAAAGGTTTCATTAAACCTAGTTCGTCTCCATGGGGAGCACCAGTCTTGTTTGTCAAGAAGAAGGATGGATCGATGCGACTGTGCATCGACTATCGTGAGCTTAATAAGGTCACGATAAAGAATAGATACCCTTTGCCCAGGATCGACGATTTGTTCGATCAGTTACAAGGGGCAAGTTATTTCTCGAAGATTGACTTAAGGTCAGGCTACCATCAACTGAAGGTTAGAGATGAAGACGTACATAAAACTGCATTTAGGACTCGTTATGGTCATTACGAGTTCCTAGTGATGCCTTTTGGGCTCACTAATTCACCGGCCGCATTCATGGATCTCATGAATCGCATTTGCAAGCCGTACTTAGATAAATTCGTCATCGTTTTCATCGACGACATTCTTATCTACTCGAAGAACCAAGCTAACCATGAGAAACACCTTCGATGTATTCTCAAACTCTTGCATCATGAGAAACTCTACGCCAAATTTTCCAAGTGTGAATTTTGGCTTCGAGAAGTCCAATTCCTTGGACATGTGGTGAGTGAGCGTGGTATCCAAGTGGATCCCGCTAAAGTAGAAGCAGTTATGAACTGGCAAGAGCCAAAGATGCCTACAGAGATTCGTAGCTTCCTGGGATTGGCAGGATATTATAGGCGTTTCATTGAAAATTTCTCAAGGATTGCTGCACCCCTGACTTCGCTGACGCGTAAGAAAATTAAGTTTGACTGGGGTCCTAAGCAGCAGGAATCCTTCGATATTCTAAAGCAAAAGTTGAGCAACTCTCCTGTGCTGACATTGCCTGAAGGTACCGAGGAATTCGTAGTTTACTGCAATGCATCTCACACTGGCATGGGGTGTGTGCTTATGCAGAAAGGCAAGGTTATTGCCTATGCTTCAAGACAGTTAAAGGTGCATGAAAAGAATTACACCACCCATGACTTGGAGTTGGGTGCCGTTGTATTTGCACTAAAACTGTGGAGGCATTATTTGTATGGTATCAAGTGTGTGATCTATTCTGATCACAAGAGCCTTCAACATCTGTTTAATCAGAAGGATTTAAACATGAGGCAGCGCCGTTGGATGGAGACTTTAAATGATTATGATTATGAAATCAGATATCATCCCGGCAAGGCGAATGTAGTCGCTGATGCCTTGAGTCGAAAGGAAAGGATGAAACCCATCCGAATCAATGCCAAGCGCATGGAGATAAAGAACAGTTTGACTGAAAGGTTGTTAGCTGCACAGAAGGAAGCTGTGTTGGAAGCTAACTATCCAAATGAAAAGCTAGGAGTAACTGAGGAGCAGTTATCTCTTGGCAAGGACGGAATTCTGAGATTGAATGGACGGATATGGGTTCCAATTCATGGAGGACTTCGAGATGTCATCCTCCAGGAAGCCCATAGTTCCAAATATTCCGTTCATCCTGGAGCTGATAAGATGTATCAGGATCTAAGGGCGAACTATTGGTGGATAGGCTTGAAAAAGTCTGTGGCCACCTATGTAGCTAAATGCTTGACATGTGCGCAAGTCAAGGCCGAGCATCAGAAACCGTTAGGTTTGCTACAACAGCCTGAACTTCCTACGTGGAAGTGGGAAATGGTAACTATGGATTTTATTACCAAGTTACCTAAGACAAGGAAGGGAAATGATACAATATGGGTTATAGTTGATAGACTGACTAAGTCAGCACATTTCTTACCCATCAAGGGGACTTACAGCTCTGACATGTTAGCCCAGTTGTACGTTGATAAGATTGTAGCCTTACATGGCATACCTGTGTCTATTATCTCTGACCGAGATACTAGATACACGTCATATTTTTGGAAGAGTTTCCAGCAATCTTTGGGCACACGTTTGAATTTCAGTACGGCTTACCACCCTCAGACTGACGGACAGAGTGAGCGTACCATCCAAACATTGGAAGACATGCTACGTGCATGTGTAATTGATTTAGGTGGTAGTTGGGAAAACCACCTACCACTAATTGAGTTCTCCTACAACAATAGCTACCATACCAGCATCAAGGCTGCGCCTTTTGAGGCCTTATACGGTAGAAAGTGTAGAACGCCCGTTTGTTGGGCGGAAGTTGGAGATGTCCAATTATCAGGACCCGAGATAGTGTTCGAGACGACGGACAAGATTGTCCAGATTCGTGACCGTCTCAATGCTGCCTGAGATAGGCAGAAGAGCTACGCTGATCCAAAGCGTAAAGCTTTTAACTTCGAAGTAGGCGACAAAGTGTTGCTTAAAGTATCACCCTGGAAGGGAGTGATGCGATTTGGTAAGAAAGGCAAGCTAAGCCCGAGATACATAGGACCTTTCGAGGTTATCGAACGTGTCGGGTCAGTTGCCTATAAGTTAAACTTACCTGAAGAGCTCAGTGGAATTCACAACGTGTTCCACATCTGCAATCTAAAAAAGTGTTTCGCTGACGAATCACTGGTAATACCGCATACAGATGTGCATATAGATGAGAGCTTAAAATTTATGGAAAAACCATTGTCGATCGAAGATCGACAGGTTAAGAAGCTTCGAAGGAAGCATGCACCTATTGTAAAGGTCAAATGGGATGCCCGTAGAGGTCCCGAATACACGTAGGAGGTTGAATCCACAATGAAAGACAAGTACCCTTATTTATTTCAGTAAATCTCGGGGTCGAGATTTCTTTTAAGGGGGTGAGGATGTAACACCTCGAAAATTCACGTCCTATAAAGTGTTGACACGTGTCATATGTTTGAACGTGTGAAAGAATGTTCTGGAAGGACTAGAGTTGACAATCATGGAAAGTATGTAAATATACGAGTTCTAAATGTCAACAGTGAATAAATATATTGTACATTAACCCTACACAATGTTTATAGCATGAAACAAATAAATCATGGATCATGCGAAGCGAAAAGTGAGAGATTACAAACTACAGGGGTTAAATGTGTCAACATGTTTAAGTTATACCTTTGAGTGACCTTTTGACAAACCCGAAGCTTTGTAACTGTTACTTATACTCACTAGAATGCGCGATATAAATTTCATAAAGTTTCGTTATCGTATGAGAAAGTTATGATCAAATTCGTGTACGAGGGATTAAAGCGTTAACATTGAAAGTTATGACTTTTCGGGTTAACCGGAAGTGTCCAGGGATTTGGCAAAGTGGGTATAAGTCCTAAAGCCCTTGTAGGTAAATAAAGAGGGCTCAAATTGCAAATAATAAGCTTCGTTGCCCTTTCGAAGAGCCAAGGGACAAAGATGTGGAAAATGGAAAATGTGAAAGCTGATAACAGGGTCCAGGCGGGCCGCGTAAGACCTTAAGGCTTTTACGCGGGCCGCGTAAACCGCCCAGATACAGAAACTTCGGACAGACTCCTGTATTCGCGGGTATTCAACCTTTAATCGATCTTTTCTCATCTTGGACGACCCCTAGGCACCCCCTAAGCATTAGGGACACATGTTAATGATTTGTGGTCAGTGCTAGACTTGCTTGTCAACTTCTTATGGTGATTTGATCACTATATAAAGGGCTTAGTTGCAACCATTGTTCCTCACACCTTCATTTGCACTTCTGATCATTCTTGTAGCTCCCAAGCAGGCTCAAGTCTTCACATTTCGTGCATAGGACCTTGGTAAGTTTGCTAAACCTTCCTTAATTAAGTTTTAGCTTAGTTTTAGCTTAAAAGTCAAACCGTCGTAATTAACGGTTGACTTTAAGATTAATCACTAATGGTCCAGTGATTAGTCGAATCAAAAGTAGTTATAAGTTGGTAATTATGTGGGTAATAAAACCTCAAAAGGGTTCCCCCTGATTCCCACTCTAACTAGGTCAAATGTCGGGTCAAACTTGTTATTAAAAAGTCAACAGAATGTTTAAATTATAATTTATGCATGATTAGCAATGTAGAACACATACAACCTGTTTGATCATTAATATAACTTGGTAATGAATGTAAGAACATGTCTAAACATGTTCAACCCGACAATTTTCAGTAGAGACCCGGTTCGGAACCGAAAGTCGCATAGTTTGACTTTTGCTTTGACTTTCAGTTCTGACCCGTTATGGTATGTTTTAGAAATGCCTTAGAGCTTTATTTGGAACAGGTTACATGCTAGTATAACCCTCTGTGATTATACACCTCGGATCATTAGTTATCCAATTAATACACATGATTCCGTTAATTGCTCATATGTTGACCATTATGCCCTTTTCACCTTAAAACGTGATTTTTGAAAATGTAAAAGAGTAGAAACCTTAGTTACTAATATATAAACTTGCATACAAAATTTGACATCAGTTGGAGGTTTAGATTGAGAGTTATGCTCATTAGCGTAATTAGAAGCTTATTTAGCGACTAAACGACATAATTAGCGCATAGCCTATTTAAACCTACTTTTTGGTATCAAACTTATTACCCCCTGATGTAATATATTATTTTGGGATTTTTTAAGATTTTTAATTAATTTTAGGCTGAGCATAACTCATAGTCGTAGGCTTAATCCGGTAATTGTCGGTTTTGCCCTAACAGGCCATAAAAATGAGTTTTACTTATCTAAACGACTCCAAACCTTTTGCTACTGATCTTAAATGATAAATAAATTATTTTAAACCCTCTGGAATAATAAAAATATCAGATTTCTATATAGAACCCGGAAACGGCTTCTAATCGCCTAATTAAGCGTTTTTAACGCATAGTTTGTACTAAAAATATTTTAAACATACCAAGGGTGATACTTACTGATATTTGAGGCAAATTATAATATTTTAATAGTAAGCAAGGGCTGATAAACTCAGACTTCAGTTTTGAACTTTTCGGCTTATGTGAAATTACCAAAATGCCCCTACGGTGCATAGTTTGGTTATAATTGATAAATTTCACATATATACCATACCCTACTGATATAACTTAGTAAATTGATTATCTTTGCTGATTACATCAGACCTGTAACTCAGGATACTACTTAAACTCTTTTATCACCTTATAAATGACCAAACTACCCCTACTGGGCATAGTTTGTGTTTAATTTCATTTCGGGCATAATAAATAATATCTTACTGATGTCACAACATATTTGGAGCATATTAACTTAGGAAACCTGTAAATGGCTCTCATTATTACCCGTTACGCTTATTACGCGTTCGGTTCGGTTTATGTAACTAGTTTACATAAACTAGCCTAAACGGGTCAAACCTTATCGGTTTTATCTCAAAATCCAGAATGTGTATGAAATACCCATATTAAATAAGTCTCTGATCTTGTCGGGTCTAAATCACATTCTATCCGGTCTTCGCTTAATCGTGCGTACGAACCGTGTCTTTGAAACTAACCGGTCTAAGCTTAAGCTTAACTAAAGACCCGTTAGGATTCTAATAGGTTATTATAAACCTTCGTTCCAGATTAGGAGTACCAGTAAAAGCTACTTGCGTTTGCTTATTTTGATTTATACATTGCTCAGGTAAATACTTTTAACTTATTTTCCCTATACGGGCTTGGGTTACGGTATATAGCATACCGCTTGATCGAGCATCAAATCTTCCATCGTTGGGTGGTTAATTGAATAATTTGATCGGCTCGTTTAAACAGTCTTGTTTACTTAAAAGCCTTTGGGGGGTTAATGACCATGTCCCGGATATCCTCGGCATCATTTTACGAAATGGCCACGACCTAAGCGCGGAGTGTAGGCGTACACTCGTCAGTGCATAAATAGTTGATGTGGTGTGTCTATTGATCTTTAACCCGGTACGTCCGGGCTACTGAACGCATAAGGAACATGTAATTCGTTCACAAGATTATATATTTAAATAATTCTCCCAAGTTATAAAATGTTTATGCCATGTGCATCCAAACAAATTTTTAAATCATTTTCCAAAATGAGTCAGTTAATTGTATTTACCAGTGTAAACTGACGTATTTTCCCAAAAAGATTAAATGCAGGTACTAAGCGTAATTGGCTGGGATTTCTCCATAGCATCGATAGAAGTCTCGCAAGCTTAAGATGCCTACCATCTGTAGAACTATTATTTGTTTTCGATCCTTCTGTGGACAAACATTCAACTGTTGTGATACACGATATTACAATATTAATAAAGTTGAATTATATTTTTTCATTTGCTTCCGCTGTGCATATTTTTATATTGTGTTGTTTGACTATTATGTTGCCAACCATGTCACGATACTCCCCTACCGGGTCCACCGGTGATACGTGGAATTCGGGGTGTGACAATAGGTTTCTTTGAATAGGTACCCAAATTCTTTCTTATGAAATCTCCAAATTCCATCTGCTCTTTTTTCTAATTCTTTAATCATTCCTTTTAATCCTTCAGCATCATCCTTGATTGCGGTTTCTTGTACCTTTTTCAATTGCTCATTTAAATTTACCTGCAGGTTTAATCTGAGAGCACTTACCCTTTTTGGCTTCTCATGATACTTTCGGCTTAAAGTATCAGCAACTATATTAGTTTTTCCTGCGCGATATTAAATATCACAATCATAGTCGCTATGGATTTCCATCGAACGTCTTTGCCTCACGTTTAATTCTTTTTTCCCGAAAACATACCTTAAACTTTTATAATCTTTTGACGTTGCATCAACACACATCCAAATCCTAACTTAGATGCATCACAATAGACTATGAAGTCTTCATTTCTTTCTGGTAAAGCAAGTATTTGTGTGTTAGTTAATCTTTGCTTCAGAATCTTGAAAGCTTCCTCCTGTTTTGGTCCCCATTCAAACTTAACTGACTTACATGTTAGTTTGGTTAATGGAATGACTATTCTAGAAAAATCTTGAATGGAACGCCTATAATATCCAGCCATTCCAAGAAAACTTCTTACTTCTGTTGGTGAATCAGGGACTTTCCATTTGGTAATAGCTTCGATCTTTGTAGGATCTACATGAATTCCTTCATGATTAACTAAGTGTCCACAAAATTGTACTTCTTGCAATCAGAATTCACATTTTGAGAACTTAGCATAAAGCTTTTCCTTTCTCAATAATGTCAGAAGTATTTTTAAGTGCTTCGCATGCTCTTCCTTACTTCTGGAGTAAATTAGTATATCATCTATGAAAACAATTATGAATTTATCCAGGTATGGTTTACATATCTTGTTCATCATGTCCATAAATGCTATTGGGGTATTGCTAAATCGAATGGCATGACTGTAAATTCATAATAGCCATACCTTGTTCTGAAAGCAGTTTTAGGAATTTTCTCTTCCTATACCTTCAGTTGATGATATCCTAAGCGTAAGTCGATCTTGGAAAAGAATCGAGCTCCTTGAAGTTGATCGAATAGATCATTGATTCTCGGTAATGGGTACTGATTTTTAATCGTGACTTTTTTCAATTCTCTGTAATCAATACACATGCGCATTGATCCATCTTTCTTTTTGATGAATAACATCGATGCTCCCCACGGCGATGAGCTAGGTTGTATAAAACCTTTTTCTAATAATTCGTCTAATTGCTTCTTCAATTCTTGCACCTCCGTCGGTGCTAGACGATAGGGTGCTTTGGCAATCGGTGCAGTTCCTGTTATTAGGTGAATTCTAAATTCAACCTCACGATCTGGCGGTAGTCCAGGTAACTCTTCTGGGAAGACGTCTGAGAAATCAGATACTATAGAAATGTCCTTTAACTCTTTTCCTTTGGTGCTAATGATTTCCGAAATCATATACACCATTCCTCCTTTTCGTGCGTAGCTTGCAGCTTTCATCACTGAGATGAATTTCGTGGATGTTGTCGGCTTGTCTCCCTGAATTGTGATCCTATCTCCAGTTGGCGTATGAACTTCTAAAAAATTTTGATCACACAAAATTCGTGCATGATTGGCCACCAACCAATCCATCCCCAATACGACATCGAATCCGGCTAGATTTATTGGTAAAAGGTTAGGGTAAACCTATGACCTAGAAATTCTATCTTTCCTTTCTGAAGGATTTCGTTTATGCTGATAGAACTTCCATTTGCCACTTCCACCGTACAAGCTTGGTGAAGTTTAGTTAGTAGTTGATTGAGAAATTTGCACAAAGAAGTATTTATAAAACTTTTGTTTGCACCAGAGTCAAATAATACTTTAGCATAGACATCATTAACTAGAAACGTACCGGCAATTACATCAGGAATCAACTCAGCTTCCTTGGCTGTCAGTACGAATGCTCTAACATTCTTCTTGGGTCCGTCCGTTGCCTTTGCCTTATTTTTTGCTGTTATAGCTAGTTTTGGGCAATTTGGTCGGATATGACCTTCCTCTCCGCAGTTGTAGCATATTTTAGTGCTAACTTTGTTTCTACATTCTTCTTCCTTATGTCCTGATTTCTTGCAGAATTGCAGTACCTCGCACACTTTCCTGTATGCTTCTTTTTACAGGACTTACAGAATGGTGAAGAAGATGAACCTGCTCCTTTCCCACGATAGGAATTAGCAGAACGTAGTTCCTATGTAATTCTCTGGGCTAGATTCTTCTTCTGGTTTTCTTCCTGTGTGCGTACCCGTCCATCAGTCAGAGTGTTAGCAAGTTCCACTGTTTCTTCAATGGAATGTGGTCTGGCTGCTTTGACCAAATCTCTGATCTCACTGATTAATCCCCAGATATAACGGGAGATTAATACTGGCTCTGGCGAGGCCAATGTTGGTACTATCCTAGCATATTCGAAGAATTT
>JARYGA010016063.1:0-84293 GCA_030545235.1 Helianthus tuberosus
ACGCAAGCACGACTAAAACGAAACTGAAATCGAAACAAATAGAAAACCAACACTGAAACAAATAGAAACAGAAAACACCTGATTCATGTTTCTTTGATCTTCAAACAGACGGACTAAAGCTGGTTCACTGGTAGAAAAAAAATGATCTTGACAAAGGTTGAGGGGTCTTTTTGCAAATATGGGAGACTTGATTCCCTTAAAAGGAACACAAGAAAAAAAGAACGCCTGGTTCTTCTTCTTCTTTCCCTGGACGCACACTGCTCCACACCTTCACAAAATTTAGTCACCAATGTGCAAAATCAAAGTCCTAATCTTCGATTTTGGAACCCTAGATGCGATATCTAGCAACAATGGTCTTCAATTTTGTAACCCTAGGCGGCGGCGGCTACTGGGTTATCAAAACCCTAGTCGCAATCTGCAGAAGATGTCTTCAAATCGGAGCCCTAATCGGAGTTAGGAACTGACGGCGGTGGTGGCGGCTGTGCTAGCGGTGGCTGGTTCAGAAACCCTAGACGTTATGTCTGCGACTGTGACTGAAACCCGAGACCACGGCTTGTTCTTCGACAGGTAAGTGTTCTTCTTCACCTCTTACCTAGTTTGTGTGAATCGATCAAGAGCCTGAGCTCTGATACCAGTTGTTAGGTCAAGAACATGAATCACACAAACACAAGAACAATAATCAGCAAGCACACACACTCACACACTCTAAATCACAAGAACAAGAACACAAGATTTATAGTGGTTCGGTCTAATCTGACCTACATCCACTCTCCACAACTAGTTCTTCTTTGTATTAGGTGCTTAAAAGTTTACAGTACATGAAGAGAAGTATATATAGGGGGAACAATTAGGGTTGTTGACTTTACACTACATTAACAGAGAACACTTATGCTAGTTGCAAAAGGAGTATAACACAGAACACCCCTGCTAGATGCAGTAGGAATGTAACTAAGAACACCCCTGCTAGTCAAATCCTCCACAACCCAACAGTTGGCGTATGAGATCGCCTGTTGCCATTAAGTTACCCCGGATAACGGGGCTTTATTTGGATTGCCATTCAAAAAAGGGTTATTCCATCTATCCAACATTTAAATTAAAAAACCAAAACCAGTTTTATACACAGGTAATATCTCATGTCTTTTATTTTCTGTGTTCTTAATAAATTATACGATTTATATTTTTCAAAGAGTAAATTACGATTTTGGCCCTTGTGGTTATATCACTTTTACCCTTTTGGCCTCTAACGTCTTTTAGGGGCCAAAAGGGTTAAAAAAAAAAAAGACGTTGGGGGCTCAGATGTTAAAAGATTCCTTTTTGCACTAAAAGAGTAAAAGTGATATAACTACAGGGGCGAAAATCGTTAGTATATCGCTAACCGGGTTAGTAGTTAGTATCACCAAATTAGTATTAAAACCCCCTTGCCTGGATTTGAACCCAGGACCTCCAAACAGAAGCAAAGCTTTCCACCTACCTCTTAATCACTAGGCCAACAGATCATTATATTACTGAAAAGTGCTTTAAAAGTGAACAGAGGGAAGATATGAAGGGAAAATTCGAAAATGCATGATGTGAATAAACATCTACTTTGTGTATATATGCTACACTACTGGCTGAAATGATCGCATTTTAGACGGTGGTAACTAGAAGACTAGAATTAGTTGTTAAATAGCAGCTCTAATACAGTCTCTTTCAAACGCTTACAAATACATACACCCACACTACTATATATATATAAGATTAGGACCAAATGCGAACCAAAGGAGATTTGCGAACTGAGAGAACCACTATTAATCAAGCAATTTTTTTACCTAAATAAAAAAATTGAAATAATATATATAGAAATCAACAGATTACATACACGTACATCATAAACTATATATATATATATATATATATATATAGGATAGCGATCATGAGTGAACAACATCCTTGTTAGTGCACTGTGTGAACTGATCTAGACCCTTGATTTATATGATCTTGAGATTTAAATGATGGCATGAAGGTAATTATTTGGTTAATTTTTTTCATTTAATTAAATACAAAAGGGTATATGTGTAATTACACAATCAAAAGAATTCAATCAGGAAACCTAAATTGTTTCCATTTTATTAAAATCTCATCAATTTCAAATCCATTTTTTTTTTGTTTATCCCCTTCATCCCTGCACCAGAACTCGAACAAAAATGGCATAGCGTGGTTCAATCTCCAGAACTTTAATGTCCACCGCAAGATCTTCGTCTTTTCGATCCACCGCCCCGCTCCCCCGCCTCCGTCCCCCACCACTCTCCGCTCCCCGTCTCCACTCTCGCCGCCTCGGCAACCCTATGTATGTTTAAACCCTAATTTCTCCATTTTAGGTTTCATTTGTTATCAATTTATCAGCAATCATTTCAAATATTGTTGTTTTAATGTTAATGTTCCTGTTCTGGATCTGTATGTGTTGTTTTAATATCTTAATAGATCTTCTTCCAGTTAAATCCCGTATGAATCATCGGAGAATAAGTAGCCGTCGAGGAATGTTGCCTTTTCCGATTTAGGCAATCCTCTGTTCATCGTTTCCAAGTTTTTCAGACGGTGTAAACAGGGTGCCGCCGACGGTGTAAACAGGGTTCCGATCTACTGGTGTATGAGGAATTTTTAGGCTGTGTAAACAGGGTGCCGTCGACGAATCTTCCGGTGATTCGCCTGACCATTACTCCATACATCTATTCAACATCCTTTTTTTTTTGTTTTTTCTGATCTACTGGTGTATGACGTTTCGATTAAGTTGTTTAGTGTTTAATTTTTGCAAGAATTTTGTTTCGATCCTGTTGATGTTGAGTGTGTATGTGCCTGTTGTTTATGTAAATTGGGTGCACACCTATGTATACGGTGTTTTTACATTTTTTGTACCCATGTGTGTGCAAATTGATTGTTGGTATAAACTGTGTATACACCTGTATAAATTGGGTGTACACCTGTGTATATTTATGTACATAGGTGTATTATATCTAAATACACATGTGTACTTCGGGATTCATGCATGTGTGTACGTAATCGAAATCTGGGTTTTTTATCTACGAAGAAAAAATACTTGATGATGAAGAAATGATCGATTGAAAAAAAAATCTGGATTGTTTTGAATGGTGATTATGATATAGATCTTGTTTAGATTTAAAAGATATTTTTAGTAATCACATAAAAATAGGAAAGTGTAACTTCCATAGATTAATTAAAATAAATAACTAATAATAACTTAATGTACAATTACAATCCTATCATTTTCAACAAAAAAGATAATCAAGGGCTAGGATCAGTTCACACAGTTCACTCTTGAAAGGTTGTTCACTCTAGAACCCTACCCTATATATATATATATATATATATATATATATATATATATATATTACTAGGTTTTTACCCGGGATTGCTTCCCGGGCTCGGTAAACTTAGTTATATCAATTATTACTTGTTATTAATACGACCTCATTACATCAAGCATCTCATTGGATTCAACAACAATGTCTTCACATCACCGGATTAGATCATAAACCCATATTAGAGGTCAAACAAAAGCACAACAGGACCACATTAATAACATCATTTCCAATTTTACTTCAATGCACTTACATCATCGGGTGATTTGGGATTTTGTAAAAATGTTTGTTCTTGTACTTCTTAACAAAATTACATAGAATTCAAGAAAACAAAACAATGACTTAAAGAACTATACTTTAACACCCAATCTGATCGAGCAAACAGATGTTGACCAAAAGTCAAACAGTTGTTGACCAAAAGTGAAACAGATGTTCAACCAGATCCACTGTCTTCTTATATTTTAGGACTGTTTTCCTCTTCAAAACACTGTTCAACCTAACATGCGTTTCCATGAACTGTTGACCTAAAGTCAAACAGATGTTAACACCACTGTTTGAGTTATTCAAACGTCTGTTGAATACTAAATGAGATGTTGACCAAAAGTCAAACCGAGTATACTGTCTTTAGCTTACATCTCCGCATTGTTTCCGTTAGACATGGACCTAATAATTTACATGTACATATATAGTTTTAGAATCACAACTTCAAAAGTAAACAAACAAGTCTAGTATCAGTTTCGAAAAGCAAAGAACTACAACCCAAAAACTTGGTTCAATGTATCCTTCTGCATTTGCCTTCTTCAACCCATGAACATTCATCCGAACATAAAAAGCTTTTTACCTTTCACAAAGTTAAGTGTAAATGCTTGACCTGGAGCCATGCCTTTATCTCTCACAAACTTTCTCATTCCTTGCAGATAATATCTTGGTTGACCTCGAGATGAACCTATAGTAGCTTTAACATTCCAAACATCACCTGCCACGTCCACAATCTTCAAACCCATCTTACGATTCAGTCCAAGATCTTCAGCCTGTTTTTTAAAAAGGCGCTGTAACAAACAACGAAAAATTCAATAAACAAACAATTAACACATCTTTAAAATCTGACTAAAGTATTATATATTAGTAAACTCATCATCACAAACTTACAAAATGACCGTCCACACGGAAAGAAATAGGTACAATCTAATTATCTTCATTCACAACAACCATACCACCTTCATTGACATTAACGATGTCCTGTACAGCTTCAGTATCTGAACTCAAGACAATCTCTTCTATCACCTTTTCTTTAACAACAGCACAAACCTCCGGTGGAAGCAGTAAATCACAGATAGCACAATTGAAAATCGTGATATGAAAAGTCTAAAGATCTATCATCTCAAAGACAATGAGATGATCAGCAGTTAATGACAACTCATTCTTTATCTCCTTCCATCTGGTAGTTATGTAAAGTTCATTGTTGATATCTTCTATCCCTACAGACCAGTTCAGGTTTTCAGATCCTTTAATAAGAACCGGATATGATGGAATAGTGTTTAACATCTTGTGATGAACAAAAGAAGGATTAATACTCTACAATCAGAATAAAACACATTATATAGTACATTAGTTAAAATATATCAGAAAATTAAGTAAACAATTAAACAACTGTATCTCCAAAAAAAATACATGATGAATAATATTCGAAGTTACATACCACATAATCTTCGTTACCAGATGGTTTGTAGTAAAATTCTTCACAAGGAGAAAGAGCAATGTCTTGATAAAAATACAATATTCTGAAACTTTCTAATGCTTCTTCAAAATGAAATATCAACCATGAATCTGAAGGTATTTTCAAACTGTCTACCAACTGACACCAACCATTATAGAAATAATATCTGTCATTGCTTAGAGGATAGATCTTGAGTTTAAAAACATTTCCAGTTGTGGTCCGGATGTTTGTATTTCCAGTTGGATAATTAAACTGTTGAATCCAATTTTGATACTGTTTTGGCAAAATCTAAGCATAAATAAAAGAAACACTTTTATTGCTAAATATCATACCAAAAATTAAAATTAAGTGTTAAACTAAGATCGGATAAAATTACTAACCAAACATTTCCTTTTACTGTCTTCAAGGTAACACGGAAATCCATAAATCATTCTCACGTAAAACTGTAACAGTATCAATCATATAGAATCAAAATCAATAACATTAAGAAACAAATGAATACAATCCATTAAGATATGCAATACATGTAAATAAAAGATGATAGAACTAATATATATCAAAATAACAATAAACAACATCGAAAAGGTGAGAATACATGTAATTTCTTATCATATCGAAATATATATATTTTTTAAAGCAAATCATATAATTAAAACTTAAAACCTACTTTTTCGATTAAGTATCACAAATAGACATTGAGGATCATCAGCTGAATAAATTGTATAGAAAAACAGGATAGTGACTTGTGTCTATTCCAAACAAAAACTTAAAAACAGTATACCAACTACTAATCAAAATAAGTTCAACTTTTCAAACACACATGAAAATACATCAGTTAAAATCGGAAATTTATATTATACTTTAGAATAACATCGTTACATAAACAACTTTACAAATAAACGTGACAATACATTAGTAAATATTGAAATTTTATATCATACATCTGAATCACGTCAAGAACTTTATAAATAACTTTAAAAATACAAATGAGAATACAACAGTAATGATCGAAATTTTATATCATAAATCAGAATAAGATAAATACATGAGCAAAGTGAAATCCAATAAAATCAACAATGGATAAGACAAATGGTAGATACACGAAATGCAGATCACTTTTTTTAGAATCATATATGTCTATCATAACATACATAATAACTACATAGTAATCGGATATACAAAAAAATTAGGACTATCAGAAGTTGTTCCAGTATAAGCCGCGACAATAAACGCAATCATAACCAACAATGGATTGAAAAAAAAACAGGGAGATACATGAATACACCACCGTCGATTACAACTTCTTCATTAAAATAGCAAGAACCATAATCGGCTATGGAATTCAAAACTAAAAGAATAAACATGAAAAAATACAAAACAAATCAGATTATTTAACAATACCTTTATTATTATACAAGATGATATTGATGAAGATCGGAAGAAATCGAAGAAGATGACAGAGTTTCTTGGAGAAAGTGTAGAAAGAAACGTGGAGAGAGAAACGAACCGAGATTTTGTGAGGATCTTTAAAAAGTTAGAAGTTTAAAAATATCCCATGTAACCGGGTCGGATCATCCCATTTAGTTTTTCGTCAACATCTGTTTGACTTTTTGTCATCAGCTGTTTGAGTTTTGGTCAACATCTCATTAGTATTCAACAGAAATTTAAATAAGTCAATCAGTGGTTTGAAAATTTGTTTGACTTTTAGTCAACAGTTGGATGGAAACCCATGTTAGATTGAACAGTGTTTTGAACAGATGTTTAAACATCTGTTTAGACTTAAACAGATGTTGGGACTTAAACAAATGTTTGGCGTTCTATATCAGTTGTTTGAACTTAAACAGATGTTTGACCTTAAACAGATGTTTGGCCATAAACAGATGTTTGGCAATAAACAGATGTTTGGCCTTAAACAAATGTTTGGCCTTAAACAAATGTTTGACCTTAAACAGATGTTTGCCCATAAACAGATATGTGGCCTTAAACCAAACATCTGCTTAAGGTCAACATCTGTTTCACTATTCGTCAACATCTGTATGACTTTTGGTCAACATCTGTTAACATATAAACACTTTTAACATAAAATACAAATAATTAGCTAATAGACGACACACATTTAGCATCTTAAATCATCAAGACCCTTAAAAATTTGACCATATGATTTAATCGTGTGTTTTAATCGTCTTAAATCATTTCAATTCCGCTGCATTACTTGTTCATCTTCATAATTGTTAAACAAAAACACAATAAAAAAGAAACTCAGATCCTAAAAATTGGTATCAGAGCTCGGACTGTCAAAATCGATCTTACAATCATTTTGACATAAATAGTTCAGCTCAAAATCGTTGATACTGAAAATTGTTCGTTTCGTTGAAAAACAGAGCAAGGTTTAATCACGTACAAAGTTGATTAATCAGTATCTGTAAAACAACCAGGATGACATCACAATCACAAGATGCTAACAATAGTATCGGATCACTCTTCAAACCACCCATGTTGAAGCGCAATGAGTACAACATCTGGCAGAGAAGGATGGGTCACATCCTTGCTCAACAAAATACTGGATGTTGGAAGTCGGTTATCTTTGGACCACATGTTCCAATGGTGCCGAGTGCTGAGGATTCAAAGAAGTTCGAACCCAAGAAACCTGAAAATTATACTGAAACTGATTTTCAAAAGTTTGAACTGGATGCCAAAGCATTTAGCATCGTTGCATCTGCTGTTCCAAATGAAATCTATGTTGGACTGTTACATTGTAACAGTGCCAATGAATTATGGGATGCACTTAAGGAACAATTTGGGGGGACTGAGGAAGTGCTTGAAAACAACAGGGAAATTTTGAACCAACAATATGAAACGTTTTGTCACATTAAGGGTGAATCATTAACTCAGCAGTTTGAGCGATTTAGTTGTCTCATGAGTGAGCTAAAACTTGTTAATGTTGAATTTACCAAATCAGCACAAAATAGCAGGTTCCTTAGATCACTACCTGAAAAATGGGATACAATAGCCTTTGTGACCAGAAACTTTGTTGAGTTCAAAGATCTGACCCTGACCCAACTTCATGGTAGATTCCTGACCTATGAAAGGGAGTTAAACCAGAAAAAGAAGTTGCAAGAGTCTGGCAAAGTTGCAAATGACTATTCATTTGGAAACACAGTTGTTCTGGGTTAGGAAGAGTCTGGCAGCAGTGAGAATCAGAGTTATGATCATTTTATTGACATAATTGCTGGTGGTAACTTTAACTCTGATCCTCACTCATCCAACTTTGCTTTCACAGCAAATGGAGAAAGCCAGAACTTAGATAATTTGTGCTTTGAACTCAATGACTTACAGCACTTTGATCCAACTGATCTTAAAGAGATGGACATTTTGCATCAACTGGCTTTGCTTAGTGTAAGAACAAGCAAATTCTATAAAAGGACAGGAAGAAAATTCCCAGGGTTACATGGGAATTTAAAAGTGGGGTTGGATAAGTCAAAGATCAAGTGCTATAAGTGCAATAGGCTAGGTCACTTTGCTAGGGAATGTAGGAGTCAAACCACTGGTCCAATTATTACTCATCCTAGCTCAAACCCTAGACCACAAAACCAAAGCACTGTGCACTATGCCCAATATACCCCTGCAGCCCATGTAAACACTGCTCACTATGCTGCAACCTCTGTTCTTGTGCATTATGTTCAAACCACTGTCCCACAAATCCAGTATGTTCAAGCTCCTGGCCCTCAGGTTCAAGTGCAACCAGTTGCACCACAACAAGCTGCACCAACAGTGGTTCAACCAGATCAGCAAAGCTTTTTCACCCAAGGCTTTGTTGACTGGAGCAGCTTACCTGATGAGCTTGGTGATGAAAATTTTGCACTCTATGCTACTAATGATTCTTCTAATGATGAATTTTGTTTGATGGAATTAGATTCAATACCAGAAGAGCTGGAAACTGGAGACGGACATTCAAGTGCTGAAACAGTGGATCAAGTTACTGAAGTAGTGGTTACTGCAATTGCTGATGAAATATTGTTGGGAGAATGTTTAGAACCCCTGTTAGAACCACTGACCGACCCCTGGTCTGAAGAAGAAGAGAAGAAACATGGTAAAAAGGAAGAGAAGGTGGCTGATGAGAAAGAGTATGATTGTGATTGTGCAATGATGGCTGCAACCAAGGTATCACCTCAGGTTCTTCAAAATCTGTGTTCAGACAAATGCATTATAACATTTGCTAACATTAAAGAGGTGAATGAAAATCTTAGGGATAGAGTGCTGAATGATGAAGTTCAATTTGAAAAGTCATTAAAAGAACTTAAAAACAAATTGGCTGTAAAAGATAAAGAAATATGCAGTCTCAAAGAAGAGCATAGCATAACCAAGAACCAACTCCAAACAATGATAGAAAAATATCAAGTTTGCAAAAAGGAGTTGGAATCCACCCAAATCACTTGTGAAAGATGGGTGGAATCTTGCAAAGGTTATGAAGTCATGCTTGAAAAACAGCTTGAAAGCAATGTGAAATTTGGTATAGGATTTAGAAAATATGATGAAATTGAAAACACTGCTGCTAAACAAGCTGGTTCTATTGAAATAACACAAACAAACAAGAATGGCCAAGAAGTTAAGATAACTGACAAACTTGGTAACAAAATCACTCTGGAAATATCTGTGGGATCCTCAACCTTTGAGGAAATTGAGAAATACCAATTTAAACCCACATGGTCTGATGAGTGTGACATTCTTGAAAATTTTAAACCAATGGACTTCACAACCACTGATGGTGTAAAAGCTCCTAAAGCAAAGGTAATTCCTCTCAAAGACATCCCAACAGTTGTTCAAAACTCTGTTGCTAAGGAGTCTGAAAAGAAGAAAAGAAGAGAAAAAATTAAAAACCTGTTTTGTGATTTCTGTGAGAAGAAGAATCATCTAACAAAAGACTGTTTTCATCTAAAAGCATATGATATCAACAAAACAAGTGTTATTGCAACTGCTGAGAGCTGCACCATCTGTGGTAAATCAAACCACAAAACTCAAGAATGTGTGTATCTCAAATCCTTTGATGAAAAAATGAATGAGTACACTGCAAAAACATCCTTGAGTTCATCAAATTCATCTGTCAAATTCACCAAGAATCAACCACTGTTTGTGCCAGTTCAAACAGCTGTTACAAAATAGCTGAACCAAACCTCTGTCAAAAGAGATGTTCAGGTGACTGATGCACCCCCTGCTAACCAATACCGAAGAGGGAAAGGTCAACCATCATACCAAAGGATTCCACATGTTTATGAGGTGTACAAAAAACCCTCTAAACCAAGAGTGAACATGCATCCTTTTGGTTATCAGCAGATGATTGGGCAAGACCCCCAACAGTGGTTAGAGAAAAACATTCCCAAAAATGTTCAAACCCCTGAGCTAACCATTGTTCATCCACCTGAACCTTACACAGACACTGTTGAGACCCCATCCAAAGCCCTGTTGGCTTTGGAGACCCTAATGAACTAATCCTTTTACTTTATGTGCAGGGAGCTTCTGCATGCTTAGATAGTCTTTGGTATGTAGATAGTGGAGGCTCCAGACACATGACAGGATGTAAAGCCCTACTCAAAGATTTCAAAATCCATGGAGGGGGTGATATATCCTTTGGCAATAATAGTAAAAGGGAAGGTTCTGGGGTCTGGTACAGTTCAGTCTGGTAATGTTAAGTTTGAAAATGTCAATCTAATAGACAATCTAAAATTCAACCTCCTGAGTGTCTCTCAAATGAGTGATAAGGGCTATGGCTCATTCTTCACAAAGGATTGTTGTAGGATTGTTGGACCAGAAATGGTTAAAAAGATTGAAGAAATAATAAAAAATGGAAAACCCCAACTTGTTGCTCAAAGGAGTGGCAATGTCTATGTAGTTGATATATCAAAAGAGTGCCCCAGGACTGATGCCTGTCTGTTCTCAGCTGCCTCTAACAAAGAGACAGAATTATGGCACAGGAGATTGGGGCACACAAATCTCAAGACAATCACTGCTATTTCAAAACAGGGGTTAGTAAAAGGTTTACCTCAAAAACTGTTCACCTGTCCTGAGCATTGTGTTTCCTGCCTAAAAGGAAAACAACATAAAAGCTCATACAAATCAATTGAAGAGTCCAAAACAACCAAGTGTTTGCAAATGATTCACATGGATTTGTTTGGCCCAGTTAAAGTCATGAGTCTTAGGAAGAAAAGATATTGTTTGGTTATTGTTGATGACTTTTCTAGGTTTACATGGACTTACTTTTTACATTCCAAAGATGAGACTGCAGGCATTCTGCAAGACTTTGTTACACAGGTTGAAAAGCAGTTTGATCTCTCAGTAAAAATCTTTAGGAGTGACAATGGCACAGAGTTCAGAAATAAGGAGTTAGATGATTTCTGTGTGTCAAAAGGAATTGTAAGACAGTATAGCATTCCAAGAACACCAGAACAAAATGGGGTTGTTGAAAGGAAGAACAGGACCTTGATTGAGGCTGCCAGAACCATGCTAGCAGATTCAGGTTTGCCATTAACTTTCTGGGCTGAAGCAGTAAACACTGCTTGCTATGGCCAGAGCAGAGTTTTAATCAATCCTAGACATCAAAAGACTACTTATGAACTGCTGTATAAAATAAAGCCATTGATTTCATATTTCAAAGTTTTTGGCTGCCCATGTTTCATTTTAAACTTAAAAGATTCTATCTCAAAGTTTGCAGCCAAAATTGATTGTGGATATCATTTGGGATACTTAACCATTGCTAAGGCCTACAAAGTGTTTAGCACAAGGACCAAAACAGTGGAAGAGACTTTGAATGTAAAGTTCAATGAACTTTCTTTAATGAAAATCCCTGCAAATCCTGCAGAATTGTTTGATCTTGATAAATTCACCTTTGAAAATACTGTTGTCAAGACTAACAGCGCAGGTCCATCACAAGATTCTCCAACAGAATTTGGATATGAAGTCATCATTCCACAACAAAAGTCTGCATCAAATGGAAGAGCAGTAGATGTTCAAAACAGCTGTCAAAGCTCAACCACTGCTACCTCAACAGTTGTTGACCAAAGTAGCCCATTAACCCCTGCTTCCTCATCATCAAACACTGCTGATAGTCCACCATCAGTGGATAAAAGTCAGCATGTTTCCACACCATTACCTCCTATTCCACCTCCATTTGAAGCCACTGCTGGATCATCAAAGTCACCAGCAGTGATTAGCTCAGATGATTCACATCTGCAGCCCTCACCATTAAATGCCATTGTTCCATACAAAGGAGATCTGATCTTCTTGAAGTCTCATCCACCTGACCAAATCATTGGCAACATCAGTGAAGGGGTTCTCATAAGAAGTCAATCCCAAAACATCTGTCTTTTTGTTGGTTTTCTATCTCTCCATCAGTCAGTCAAGTACCAAGAGGCACTAAAAGACAACAGCTGGGTAGAATCCATGCAAGAGGAGCTCCAACAGTTTAGAAGACAACAAGTTTGGGAGCTTGTACCACTGCCAGAGGGTGTGAGTCCTATTGGCACAAAGTAGGTCTTCAAAAATAAAACTGATGAAAGGGTATAGTTGTCAAGAATAAAGCCAGGCTAGTGGTTCAAGGGTTCAGACAGGAAGAGGGCATTGATTATGATGAAACATTTGCCCCGGTAGCAAGACTAGAAGCTATCAGACTATTCCTGCCCTTTTCTGTCAACCACAACATCAAGGTGTATCAAATGGATATCAAATGTGCATTCCTCTATGGTAAAATTCAAGAAGAGGTTTATGTTTGTCAACCTCCACGTTTTGAGGATCCATTTAATCCAAATCATGTCTACAAGCTAAATAAAGCTTTGTATGGCCTGAAACAAGCACCAAGAGCCTGGTATGAAACTCTTTCCACCTTTCTACTCTCTGTTGGTTTCACAAGAGGTAAAATAGATAAAACATTGTTTTTAAAATGGAGAGGGAAAGATCTGATGATTGTCCAGATTTATGTAGATGACATCATTTTTGGAAGCACATGTAATAAAATGTGTGAAGAGTTTAGGCAACTTATGACAGCTGAGTTTGAGATGAGTGCAATGGATGAACTCCAGTGCTTTCTTGTTCTTCAAGTAAGGCAACTGCAAAATGGTACTTTCATCCATCAAGGCAAATATGCCAAAGAACTTTTAAAGAAATTTGAAATGGATGATTGTAAACCATGCAGTACACCCATTGCAACAAATAAAATAGTCATGTCTGATGAAAAGGATGATTTAGTTGATCAAACATTATATAGAAACATGATTGGGTCTTTATTGTACCTAACTGCATTAGGCCAGACATCATGTTTGCAACATGTGTTTGTGCAAGATCCCAATCAGCCCCTAGAAAGTCAAACCTTATTGCTGTAAAAAGGATATTCAGATACCTAAAAGGTGCTCCCACACTTGGTATCTGGTATCCAGCTGATGGTAAAATTGAGCTTTCAGGTTTCTCAGATAGTGACTTTGCTGGATGTGACAAGACAAGGAAGTCCACTTCAGGAGGGTGCCAATTCCTAGGCAATTGCTTAGTGTCTTGGCAAAGCAAAAAGCAAGCAGCTGTTTCCACATCCACTGCTGAGGCAGAATACATAGTTGTTGCAAGCTGTACAGCCCAACTGCTCTGGCTTCAAAATCAATTGTTGGACTTTGGTATCACTGCCCTAAAGACACCACTCATGTTGGACAGTCAGGCAGCAGAAAATATCATAAAAAATCCAGTCTCTCATTCAACCACCAAACACATTAATATCAGACATCACTTTGTGAGGGATTGCTATGAAAAAGGTTTGATTTCTCTGCATCATGTTCCAACTAAGGATCAGCTGGCAGATGTACTAACAAAAGCATTAGATACATCCACCTTTGAAATATTGATCTCTAGGATTGGCATGCAGAAGATGGAATAACAAGCAAAATCTTGTTTTTCTATGAATAAAAGCATTAAACTGTTTTTAGAAAATCAAAAATCCATCCTTAAAAATAGCTAAAAATGAAATTTTCAATAAATCCTTAAAATTCTTCCATAACCACTGTTTTTATTAAAACATCTGTTCTATGAATACTGTCCACTGCTGAAAGTCAACCACTGTTCTCACATTTCCTTAGTAATCACTATTGTTCAAAATCAGTGTTTTCAACCACTGATAGGTTATCCACTGATAGTTTAAAGTCACCTACTGTTTCCATCTTACCGTTGCAACCACTGCTATTGCTCCATCAGTGGTTTCCATAAACAATTGTCTTCCATTACTCATCAGGGGTTGGCACGTGGACAGTACATAGCGGTCAGATCTTTGTAACCGCTGCCACGTCAGCATTCACTTTTTCTTCTATAAAACCCTGATCAAAACCCCCAAATAGGGTTTTCACTGTTGAATCGAATTCACAATTCATTCTCAAAGCAGTTATCATCCATTCTTCTCAAAATCATTCATCTTCTTCTTCGTCTTGCACACATACTCAATACCCTGTTTTCATTATCTCTCAAATCCATTTAAAAATGGCAACTGAAATTCCATATAAATCTCCTCACAACTATTTGGGTCTACTTACAAAACCCAGTCACACTGAAACCTTTGATTCCATCATTGATGCCCTTTCGTCTTCAAAGTATAAAACTTTGTTGACTGCTGATGCTCCGATTTATTTGAAAACCCAGAGAGAATTTTGGAAGAATGCGACACTTGATTCTCAAGGAAAAACGCCCATAGCCATAAATTCCTCTATAAAGGGTGTACCAATTAAAATCACACCACAAACTCTGTCAGAAGTCTTTGAACTGGATGATCTTCAAGGTAAAACTTCTTTTCCCAAAACAGAGTATCAAAGAGATTTCATTGAAAGAGGTTATCAGGAAAAAATGAAAATTGATACTTTACAAAAAGGCAGTTTTCCTCCTGCCACAAGGTTTTTGTTTCACACTCTTCTTATGTGTGTGTCTAATAAAACAACTGCTTTCAATGAAATCCCATTGAAGATTCAATATCTGGGTTATGCCATACTTCAAGGAGAAAACTTTAACTACTCCCAGGAAGTCTTCAATGATCTTGCTAAACATGTTAATAAGAAATCATTTTTGTTACTTCCAATTTTTTTAAGTTACTATTTTACAAATAAATTTTCAAAAGATAATGCTCTCGTCCTTATTCAAGGAGAGCCTTTTCAAATAAACAGCCTTACTTCAGAAACATTTACAAGGCTGTCAAGAGTTCCTAAAACACAAGCAGAGGTTCCTGAGCAGACTTTAGCAGCTACCACTGCTCCTCGGGCACCTGCTGCTGAGCCCACAGCTCCAGGTGATCACAGCAGCAAAACAACCGCTGTGAAACCCACACCTAAAAACACCAAAAGACGAAAACAAAAGAAAACTCCAAAGCCCCCCAAACCTACAAAAAAGGCAACTCTGGAAGATGAGATCCCAGAGCAACTGCCAGTGACAACACAAAAGTCACTTGAAACCACTGCTGCTACTTCCTCACAGCAGATGGTAGAAAGATCTCAACCCATGCCTCAAACTCCTCATGCTTCTTCTCAAAAAGAACAGGTTGTACACCAAGGGACATCACAAGATGAAACATTTGATTCACTTGAATCTATGTTCAATAGCCCACCTCCTGGGGCAAATTCGCTTTCTACACCCATATTCACTACCACAATTTCACCACAAACAAAACTCTTGTTGGATGCTCTTGATTTAAACCAGACACAAACCAGTCCTTCTCACTCACCTGTAACTGAGAATATACCTCAACAAGTGACTGGGTCTGATGTTTCAATCATTGCTAACCCACCAACAATACCTGAGGAGGTTACACCCCTTGAGTTACAAGTAACTCTTGGTGGTAGTTCAAGTGAAGCAGCTACTACAAGTGCTGACCCCACTGGTTTGCCCTTGGACAGTAGTTTCATCAATAAGACTTCCTTGAAGGCAATTTCTTCTCTGAGCACACTTGTGTTTCCAACATACACTGGTTCACTAAAAAGTGTTCCTTATTTTGAAGGAAGAAGTCCCCAGTACCAAGAAAAAGGGGCAACAGTGGATGATTTTTGGGATACATTTCCTTAATCAACCACTGTTACAACCACTGCTAGTGGGAAATCAGATGATCCCATTAAGTTGGGTGATGGTTTAATGTACCGAGAATTGACAGATAGAGTTGACAAACTGGATACATCTGTTGCAGAAATCAAAGAAATGCTACAACCGTTGTTGAAAGTCCAAAAGGTACCACCCACTGTTGCACCAACTCCAACAGCTGCTCCATCATCTGTTAACACTCCAGATGAGCTGTGGAAGTTGTTTCAACCTCTGCTACACCATCAAAGAGAATTAGCTGATCAGCAACATGAGATACAAGTTCAAAAGATCAGAAATCTCATGGAAGCAAGGTTTAAAGATACACAAGCTGATATAAAGGCAATCAAGGCCCATCTGTTGAACACCACTGGCACTGCTCCTCCCTCTGTCATTTTTCTTGATACTCATCCACCAGCTGATGCCAAAAAGGGGGAGAAAATGAAGCCGCTGAAAAAGAAGGGATATGAAGATGGTCTGTATATAGCACCAGACAATTCAAGTATGCTTGCAGATATTCCCTTGCCAGATGGTAGTAAAAAGATTGATGTAACCACAAATTCCATTGCTGATGCAAAAGCAAGGGTAAAAAGGGATATGGAGGCAAAGGATAAAGCAAGGTTTGATCAGGAGAAGAGAGTTTTTATGGAAATGAATGAGCAGGGTACTTCTGAGCCAAAGGATGATGAAAATCCTAAGCCAAAAAGAAAGTAGCTCACTAGAAAAGTGAGGCAACCCAAACACACACCATCCAAATCCACAAAACATACTCCCAAACCTTCCAAAAGCTCCACACATCAATCTCCCAAACCAACAGATGTTAAAACTCCTGTTGTATCAACAACTGTTGGTACTTCAGTGGTTTCAATAGCTGTTAACCAAACACCTGCCACCACTTCAACACACACTTCAACCATTGATTCCATTCCAACCACTGCCCCACCAAAAATTACCTCACCATCAAAGACCTCATCATTACCACCTTCACAACCTACTAAAAAGCAGAAGACAGCTGATGACACATCATCAGTTGTAATGACAACAGTGGTTGAAACACCAGTTGTTTCAACAGCTGTTAGTCAGCCAACTTCCACTTCAATCACCACCACTCAAATCACCACCACTGAACCAACCAAAGCATCACCAGTCTCTCCTAAACCAAAAGGAGAAGGATAATTTTAAAGGATGATGATTCTTCACCACTATCAACATCTTCACAACCTTTGTCACTTGCAATAATTCCAAACCCTGTTCTACTCTCTTCAGCACAAGCCATAAATCCAACCACTGCAATTACTCCTGCAGGTGTCCAGTATCCTTTAGAGCTTATAGCAGTCAGAGATGAGATCAAATCTTTCTACTCTGAGGATGACCCTGCTAAAAGGAATTTGCCATCTCTTCAAGGATATCCTAGGCCTAACAACATTGAAGAATATTTGAAGGTAAAGGCTCAACAAGCAGAGGATATTTCTAAAAGAAACTCACAAGGAAAATCTGACAAAGAAATTCAAAGACATTATCAATTCTTGCTCACACAAGCCAGAACTTTGGAGCAGTTTTCAAAATATTTGTGTCAAAAGCTTTCAGAAAGAGATGATGAAACTTTAAGAAAAGATTACATTCAGCACATAATGGCATTCAAGAAATACAAGGGAGATAAAGCTCAATACAAAGATTGGACTATTGGTGAACTCAAGGAGGAGTTAGAAAGAATTGAGAAAATGAAAAAAGATAAAGTGAAACATACTCCTCCTGTCTTGACAAAGTACATGAAAAATGTACCAGACAAGGTGCTAGAGCTGAAGAGAATGAAAGAGGAACTTATTACTGCTGATTTTGGGTCAAGAAATCAGGTGATAAGGTGGAAAGAAGATAAAGTCAGGGCTAGTTACAAGAAGTTGGAAGAACTTAGAAAGAAAAATCCAAAGATTCCACAAAAGCCTGACTATCCTGAAGCAGTGGTTTCAACAAAACCTCAAAAACTGCAAGTCAGGAAAGCCACTGCTCCACCTAGTGCATTCTTTTATCAATGAAGGAATCAAAAAAGGATGGATGCAGAAACAGCAGAGGATATACAAGTAGGAAATGAAGTTATTAAAATGGTCCTCAAACAAATGATAGCTGAAAATCCTGAACTTGCTAAAGCTCAAAGCACTGCTCAGCCAGTTATCACAAGGCCACCATCTCCAAACTCCTCATCAAATAAGAATCTCCCAAGAAACCCACTAGATTCAAAAATACTAAAGTGGAAAACTGACAAACAGACCCACGTATTGACTCTGATCAAATCCAGTGGAGAAGTGAAGAAAATATCAAGGGAACAAGCACTAGGCCTAAGTGTTGAAGATCTGCAAGATCTCCTTGATCTTACACTGTGTAGGAATGAGGATGACACAGATGCCCTTGACTTTGAGTTACAACTTAAAGGTCAAATAAGGGAACTATTGATGAGGCAATAAAGTTCCACAATAATGAAGAGTTTTGGCATCATCTGTTCCAGGGGGAGATTGTTGGGATTGAACCCTATCAAAGGAACAGTTGATTAAAGCCAAAACTGGATCAGAGCAGTGGATTCAGCATAAGCACTGCTGTATTCAAATCTCTCCCCTTGAAAGTGTTTCTAACATCTGATGGCCTGTATCCACTGTCCAGATACAACTACTGTTCTACAAACAACTGATCATGTATAAAGGCTGATGAAGACTAAAGCCCTGATGATCAATCTACTGTTATGGGTCAAGCACTGCTGAAGAAACAAAGTACTGCTGGAGTCACAACAGTGGAAGGAGAAAGCAGTAGTTTAGTCTTTCCTTTGTAATGTATTGTAATCGGTAGTTAGCTAAAGCAGTGTTTGTAATAGATCAGTAGTTACAGGTTGTTAGGAGGTTAGATGTCACTTTCATGGTGACGTCAGCAAAGATGCTTTAGTGGTTTGCTCGTGCCTATAAATAGAACAGTACCTTGTACTGTTCTATTAGCTCTTTTCACCACTTGTCTTCCTGCACGAACAATTCACTGTGAGCTCAGGCTGAGGGTGAGTTTGTGATACATGCATGCAAAATTGTAATTGGTGTTTGAAATAAACTCAATCATTCGATTCAATGTTAAGCTTGTACGTTGAAAGCATTTCTCATATTTGATTGTGTGCAAAGTTTATTTTCATTTCAATTCCGCTGCATTACTTGTTCATCTTCATAATTGTTAAACAAAAACACAATCTAAAAGAAACTCAGATCCTAACAAACCATCCTTTCATTTCTTTCCTTTCTCCGCCTTTTTGGCATCATCAGGGTTTTCTACATAGACAATAGTAGGAGGAGAAGTACCAGTGGTTTGAAGTAAATGAGCTTTGATGGCTTTAATGTCAGCTTGAGTATCCTTATACCTTGATTCCATCAAATTTTTCAACATTTGTAGCTGAATTTGATGTTGTTGATCAGCATATTTTCTTTGTTGATGAAACAAAGGTTGTACAAGTTGCCATAGCTCACTTGTTGTGGTAGCAGATGATGAAGCATTGGATCAAGACTTTGAGGATTGTAACAACTGTTGCAGCATATTTTTGATATCTGCCACCGATGTTTCAAGATTGGTAACTCTCTCCGTCAAATTCTGATATTTTAAACCATCACCCAATTTAATGGGATCATCTGATTTCCCACCAGCAGTGGTTGTATCAGCAGTTGGACCAGGAGAAGTCTCCAATGGTTCATCCACTGATGCCCCTTTTTCTTGGTACTGGGGACTTCTTTCTTTAGCAGTAGTTACCTTAGTAAGCACACCAGTTACTTCTGGGATCTCATCATCCAGAAGGTCCTTTTTTGAGGGTTTGGAGGGCTTTTTGGTTTTTTTTCTTGACGGTCTTTTTGGTGATTTTTGGTGGAGGTTGCACAGCAGTGGTTGTGATGCTGTGGTCACCAAGAGCAGTGGGCTCAACAGCAGAAACCTGAGGAGCAGATGTGGACGCATCTAAAGTTTGCTCAGGCTCATCTGTTTGTGTTTTTAAAGCTTTTGACTCTGACAACCTTGTAAAAGTTTCAGCAGACAAACTATTTATTTCACAAGGAGCACCTTGAAGAAGCACTTGTGCAATGTTATTTGGTACTTTCTGCTGTAAATAGTAGCTTAAAAACCTTGGAAACAACAGGAATGGTTTTTTCTTATCTTTTATATTATTGACATTTCTAACCAAACAATTGAAAATCTCTTGGGAGTAATTGAAATTTTGTTTAGCCATAATAGCATATCCCAAGTATTGAATTTTCAATGGAATTTCATTGAAAGATGTTGTTGTGTTTGAAACACACAAGAGTAAAGTATGAAAAAAAAATTCATCGGAGGTGGGAATGCTCCTTTTTCCATAGTAGCTTTGGGACATTGCTCTTCATACCCCCTTTGAATCAGATCTCGTTGATACTCTTCTTTAAGGAAAGAGTTTTTAACTGTATGATCGTTCATCTCAAAAACCTCAGGTATGGTTTGTGGAGTAATAGCAACCAGAATCCCACCTACTGTTGATGTAATAGCCCAAGGCTTGTTGTCTTGAACTTCTAATTTTGCATTTTTCCAAAAATCTCGTAGGCTTTCTTGGTAAATAGGTGCGTTGCAGGTCAACAAAGTTTTGTACTTTGAGGATGAAAGAGCATCGATGATTGAGTGAAATTCTGTGTTTTTACTTGTTTTCTCAAGTGTACACAGATAGTTATGAAGGTTTCTAAAAGAAAGAGCCATGGTGATTAGAAGGAATTTGTGAGAGGAAGAAGAAGATGAAGAGTTTGAAGGAATTTGATGGAAACCCTGTTTGGAATTCGAAATGGCAGTTAAAACACTGATTGGGGTTTTGATCAGGGTTTTATGAAAGTGAAAAGTGGATGTTGACGTGTCAGCGCTTACAAAGCGTGGACAGCTAAGAACTGTCCATGTAACAACCTCTAATGAAAATGGATGACAGTTGTTTAGGGAAACCACTGATGGTCAATATCAGTGGATGTCAACTATAAAAATGTGAGCAGTGGCTGTTTTTTAACTATCAGTGGATAGCCATCAGTGATTGAAACACTGATGTTTGGAGTTAAAAAGATGTTTAACCTTAAACAGATGTTTGCAATAAACAGATGTTTGGTCATAAATAGATATTTGGACTTAAACAAATGTTTGACCTTAAACAGATGATTGCCCATAAACAGATGTTTGGTCTTAAACCAAACATCTGTTTAAGGTTAAGATCTGTTTGACTAATGGTGAACCTCGGTTTGACTTTTGATGAACATCTGTTTGAGTTTTTGTCAATAGTTTGATGGACACCCATGTTAGATTAAACAGTATGAATGAATAAACACTGAAGTATCATAAAACTTTGAATGAAAATCGTGAAAAGTTAAATGTGATACAACAGTTGAGAGGAAACATTTGCATTTTAGGCTCGTTTCTTATTTTGATTAACTGTTGATGATGTTGAGAGTTTTTATTCACACTGACATTTTAAAATATGTTAAGATGGATATTGAGATTATTAAAATAAACTATTACATAGAAAAATAGACATTTAATGAAATATTTATAAACTATTACACGCTAGAGTTAACACTTGTTAGGATTTCGTAAACTCTGGCCTTTCTCCATGTGATTTCATGCTCTCTTTTGTTTTTCAGATCAGTTAGCATGTTGCGGATTTTCTGATCCTGTTTTAGAAGTTGTGTGAGAAAATCTTATGCATTTTTCTGGAAATCTGATGGAGGAGGGTGGAGGACTTCATCAAGCAATGCTATGCTGTTCCAGGTTTTCTTGTAATTAGTGTCATTGATTATGTCAACTTTACTGTTTAGTTCTTCATCTGTTCTTTTTTCTTTAAGTGACCACATCGAGAATTGGGTTTTAACATCGCTGGTGTCTGACCAGTGGTAGAAACTGAAGTTTTCCATGTAGATTTTTGTTGGATTTTCTGATGTGGAACAATCTTTCACAGACAATGATTTGTAGGACAGTTTGTTGATGTTTTGAATCAAAAGTAACTATCGATCTTTTATAGAATTTAAAAACACATCTACATGGTAAATGAAGAGGTTAATTGTAATTATGATAATCTGCTTTTGTTCTTTGAACTGCGAAAATTTGTCCGTTGGGTTTCTTGGTATTTAATTTTAATGTTTTCCCATAAAATTTGGGGTTTTAAAAGGTTTTTGCATTAAAAAATTGCTGCTTTGAAATATACATTAATATGTTTATATTAAATCTACACATTTTGATTGATTAAGTATATAAACTCATGACCACTTCACATGTTTTTCATCACGATTTCCTACGAAGATATCATACTTTCAGGAAAGTCGAGTAATATAGTTTGTTGATATGGCGTCATTCACTACTGTAAAATCAGATGATTTAAAGCAGCGTTTTGTCAAGCATATAGAGGAACAGGTGTATGAAGATAGGGCTACTCTTCAAGAGCTGAAGAGATGTTTTGATGGATTGCAAGTTGGCCTATTCACGAGAGAGCAGGTTTCCAGAAATCTTATGCGGATGCCTTCAACTTCAGTTCGTGAGCTTTGTGTTGTCAGCAATATAGAGTGCGGTAATAGAGACGTGGAGTTCATGGCGATGCTGAAGGACATACATCGAGAGGTTCAACAATCGATGGAGTTGAAGCTGACATTTCTTAATTCTTACGGTTATTGTTAGATTTAAAAGTTTAGTTGTTCAGTATGTTATGTAATAATTGGACTTTTAAGGTCATGAATAAATGAATAAATTTTAATCTTATGAATCTATGTTGCGTTTGTAGGAAAAAAAAAGAGAGAAAATGTCAATTTTAAATTACCATTTTGCGTATTTTGAATTTCAAAAGTTATGGATATTATCAGTAATTACTGATTTGATTTGAAAGCAATTGTCATCATGACATTTCTAATTTTTATTTTAACTTTAATTAAGAGAAAATAACCGTCAATTTGAAATTCCCATTTTGAATATTTTCAATGTCCAAAGCTCAAGAAATTAACATTAATTACTGATTTGATATGCAACAAAATGTCATCAACAGTTATTTTTATTTTTTATTTTAACTTTAATTTTTATCACCAAAACAATATTGGAGGAACTCTTATCTCATTGGAATGTAACGATTAGGTTAAATGGTAATTTCATTGTAATTCTAGTTTTCATTTGATGATTTCATTCTATAATTAATTAACCACATCAACAATAAAAATGTGAGCAGTGGATGTTTTTTAGGAAAACCAATGATGGTCAATATCAGTGGATGTCAACAATAAAAATGTGAGCAGTGATTATTTTTTAACTATCAGTGGATAGCCAACAGTGATTGAAACACTGATGTTTGGTCAGTCAGTGGTCAACATAAAGAATGAAGAAACAGAGGTTGTCTTTCAGCAGTGGATAACATTTAACAATCAGATGTTTGAACCAAAACAGGGGTTGTAACAGACTTTTAAGGATTAATTAAAACTATCATTTTTAACTATTTTGAAGATGTTTGACCTTAAACAGATATTTGACCTTCTATATCAGTTGTTTGGACTTAAACAGATATTTGACCTTAAACAGATGTTTGAACATAAACAGATGTTTGCGCTTAAACAAATGTTTGACCTTAAAAAGAAGTTTGCCCATAAACATTTGTTTGCAAAAAAAGACCAATTTCAAGAATAGTATACGCAAACAATCAAAATGAGGAGCTTAATAATCATCCAAGTGTACTTCATTTTTATTTAGTAGTATAAAGATCAAACCACTGTTCTATTTATAGTACAGATCAAACCAATGAGGTGATGTGATAAATACTGTTACATATAAACACCTCAGAGTATAAAACACTGATGTGATAAATATTGTTACATATAAACGCTGATGTGATAAATATTGTTACATATAAACACTGTTAACATAAACAAAGGTAGAATATCTGTTGTTGATGCTGAACCACTGTTGTTGTTGGGCAGTGGTTCGTCTTTGGGTTTGTATAGGGTTTGTCTCGAGAGATAAACTCTAGCGAACCACTGCTATACTAAACACTGTTACATAAGAAACACTGATACATAAATACTAAAGTTGAATCCGCTGTAGATGTTGAACCACTGCTGCTACTGAGCAGTGGTTTTCCTTTGGTTAATCAAGCTCTATGTACATAAGTGCTTGTCTTTAACAGGGCTTTGTCTTCAACAGTGGATAGGCCTCATCAGTCTTTAAGTCCATCAGTCTTTATAAGGAGCACTAGTTAGTTATAACAGTCCTTAGCATGATCAGCTGTTATAACCACTCCATAACCCTTTGAGAGGAAGCAAGTGTCGGTCTATTTAACTGAGAGGAATGATTACAGTACATCCTTGTTGAAAAACAAAGTCGATAAATTTAGCGAAAATGAGGTTGAAAGATGATAAGCCAACAGTGGACGATCTCATTCTATAGCTTCGATAAATTCAGGGGTATTCTCAAATAATACTTCCTAGATGCTTCCAAAGAAGTAGCACTTTGGACATTTGTCGGTCTTCAAACATCACTTATCTATTATCTACTATCTATTATCTATTATCTATCTATTATATATAATAAATGAAAGCTGATTGCTCCACGTGGCCCAAAGTGGATCAATCAACTTTCATTTATTATATATAATAGATAGATAATAGATAATAGATATTTGATAATAGATAATAGATGTTTGAAGACCAACAAATGTCCAAAGTGTTGCTTGTTTGGAAGCATCTAGGAAGCATTATTTGATAATACACCTGAATTTATCGAACCTGTAGAATGATATCGTCCACTGTTGGCTTATCATCTTTCAACCTCATTTTCCATAAATTTATCGACTCTGTTTTTCAACAGGAATGTAATGCATTATTACCTTATTTAAGATACTTTCAACTGCATCTTCTGATAAATCAACATTCATTTCACTCAAAAGATACGTTCAACTGCATCTTCAATCATGAACTATTTAAAGAAATAGATGAAATCATCCAAAAATACCCAAAATAAAAATACTTCAACCATCCAACCATAAGATACTTGCCGTATTAGAATGGCCATTTTTACCTTATTTTAACAGGGATGAAATCATGAACTATTAGCATAGCCATTTTTACCTTATTTCATAAATTTCATAATATGAATATAAGTAAAACATAAAAAAAATGAAACCAAACACCTGATATTTGTCGTCCAAATTTTTTAGTTGGTCCTCATAGTCCTACAACCTTTCGAAGTCGTTGGAGTCGGTCGGTGATGTCAGCAGCCTAATTAACAAACAACAGCAAAAAACAATAGCAAGTCAACAAACAATCGACCTCAAAATCATATACAAGCCCAAAAATAAAATAAAACAAACCCTAACCTAAAACTCAAGATGGAAAAATGAAAAAATATATTTATAACTAACCCTAAACCTCAAATCCATTACAGCATAACCATTCAATCGACCTCAAAATGATATAAAAGTCTAAAAATATAATGAAAATTAGATAATTGAACAGCAAACTTGACCAAAAATTAACCAAGAGAACTGTAGGCCGCAGAGCCCACAACCTCCGATCATCTCCGTCATCAAGTTACCAGCGGAACCCTAGCCAAAGCACAACAATAAGTAAAGACGCATGAAGATCGAATGAGTGAACAATGAAAACAAAGATTGACACTTTTACAACGGAAGTTATTGATAATCTAACCTTGATTCGGAGCATTGATCTGAACATCGATCGGAATAGAGCAGAGCAGGGGGAGAGAGAAAGTGGGGAAGACCTAAATGAGTAAATGAGGGAGGAGATAGATAAAAGATGGCAGTGGAACTGTTGGGCGGGAAAAAGGGAAAAACGATGTCCTAATTAAGTGACACGTGGCCCAAATCACTTTCATTTATTATATATAATAGATATATATATATATATATATATATATATATATATATATATATATATATATAGTAGGGATCCTGCGAAAAGTGTGTTTTTCCTAGAAAGTCTAGGAAGCGATCTGGGCCATCCAATGGGTGTGTTTAATGGTTAAGATGAAGTCAATGGCAATCTTGTAATTTTTTAGTTTATTTAATTCATTGTTTTAAAAGACTAGGGGCAATTTTGTCAATATATCGTGTTTTAAATCAATTAGATAACCGTCAGTCAAACCCAGTCCCTAATTTCACGCGATTTTCCTTCTCTCTCTCCAAACCCATCTTGGAAACCCCAATCCCTACCAAAAATAACTACAATCATGGAAGAAAATAACTTTAGAAAGGATGTAGAGCACCAGATCAAATTAAAACACTTCTCCATCTCCACCATCTCCGAGTTCACCATCACCATTCAAATACTGTTCTTATCATCTCCGTTTTCTTGATGATGTGTTTTAACAGCAAGCAAATTAATACAGTTGTGTTTTAGCAGCAAGCAGATTCATACAGCTATGTTTTAGCATTCAGATTCATACAGTTGTGTTTTAACATCAAGCAGATTCATACAGTTGTGTTTTAGCATTTAGATTCATACAGTTGTGTTTTAACAGCAAGCATATTCATACAGTTGTGTTTTAGCATTCAGATTCATACAGTTGTGTTTTAGCATTCAGATTCATACAGTTGTGTTTTAACAGCAAGCAGATTCATTACAGTTGTGTTTTAGCATTCAGATTCATACAGTTGTGTTTTAACAGCAAGCAGATTCATACAGTTGTGTTTTAGCATTCAGATTCATACAGTTGTGTTTTAACAGCAAGCAGATTCATACAGTTATGTTTTAGCATTCATATTCATACAGTTGTGTTTTAACAGCAAGAAGATTCATACCCTGTGTTTTACCATCTTTATATTGTGGGATTTATAAAAAAATTGACTTTAGCGCTGTAAACTGTTAAAACACAGCACCAAGAACATGCTGATAATTTCCAGTAATCTTCTGAACAATGGAATATGCGATTGGTTTAGATTTCGAAAACACAATGTGATGTAACATTATGATGTAATGTAATCATCAAAAAACACAATGTGATGTAATGTGACATAGACAATAACATAAAACACATTCAGAGTGTTAAATTGCAAAAGAACTGTTAAAACACAACCTGATTATATATTGACTTCAGAGTGTTAAAACACACTGACTTCAACCTCTCTGACTGGTAAAACACATCACCAAGAACATGCTGATAGTTTTCCAGATAAACACATTGACTTCTAGATTTGAATTCGAAAACAACAAAAATTCCGAAAATCATGGAATGTTAGTTAATGAAAAATAAATTCCAAAAATAAAATTAAAATGTGAAATTACATAGTTGCCCTTTTAGTTAAAATAACTCAATGCCACATGTCCAATTCTCATTGCTTCCTAGACTTTCTAGGAAAAATATACTTTCTACCCAACTCCTACTCTATATATATATATATATATATAGGGTAAGGTTCATGCGAGAACCACCTTTATTGCGAGAACCGCGAGAACCAATGTGAACACAAAATAAAATCTATAGAAAATCAAAAAACACTCAAAAAAAAATTTTAATATTTAAAAAAAATCGCTATATTTAGTTAGCAAAAAAACTTTTTTTTTCGAGTAACAGTTATGCATGCACATGTGCATATGTATCATTACTTCGATAAATTCCGTAATACGTTATCAGTAATAGACAATTGCATTTTAATTTACAATACTATCCGTAATACACTACTTTTTACATTACCAATATTCAAAATGCACATGTGCATCATTATGTATAACCATGATATAACGTGTTTTGGTAAAAAAGTTTGTGATTTTGAATGGAGAAGTAGGCCCATATACATGTTTTTTGTTTAGTTATATCTAGTGGTTGATGGTTTGGTTATAGTTGTCAATTTATGATGTAATATGTTGATTGGATGGTATAAATGGTGTTGATATACATGTAATAAAGTGAAAATATTGGTAATGGTATTGTATTATGGATGGTAGGAGGTAATGGTATTATATGATGGATGGTAGAAGGTAATGGTAGTGTATTAAGGATGGTATGATTATTGAAAGGGAAAGTGTATTCAAAGTAGTGTACCAAAACACCTTATTTCATGTTGATACATATAGATGCATATGTGCATTTCTAATATTGGTAATGTAAAAAGTAGTGTATTACATATGGTAGTGAAAATGAAAGTGCAATTGTCTAATATTTGTAATAAATTACGGAATTTGTCAATGAAATGACAAAAATGCACATGTGCATATTTGTGTATTATGGACGGAATAATAGATGAAAGAGAAAGTAGTGTACCAACACACCTTATTTCATGTTGATACATATACATGAACATGTGCATTTCTAATATTGCTAACGTGAAAAGTAGTGTATTACATGTGGTAGTGAAAATAAAAGTGCAATTGTATAATATTTGTAATGAATTACGGGATTTGTCAAAGAAATGATACAAATGCGCACGTGCATGGATAACTGTTACTTGAATTTTTTTTTTTTTTTTTGAAAAAAAAATTTATTATAAACGAAATATACCGATTTTTCCAAAAAAAAAATAGTAAAAAAAATTTGTTTTAGTGTTTTTTAGATTTTTTTTAGATATTACTGTTTGTGTTCACACTGGTTCTCGCGGTTCTCGCAATAAAGGATGGTTGCTAACGGATCCTTCTCCTATATATATATAGTGTGAGGTTCATTGGGGAACACTAAAAAAGTGGGGAACAGTGGGGAACCGACTCAAACGAACTCCGATTGGACTCATACCAGCGGCGTTGGAACCGGCTCGTCGAACCCTAACTAGGATCTCTTAACCCTAAACCCTAAATCACAACCCCTAAACCCTAAATATATTAGGGTTTGGCTTTTAGGGTTAAGCTTTAGGGTTTTAGCTTTAGGGTTTAGCTTTAGGGCTTAGCTTTAGGGTTTAGCTTTAGGGTTTAGCTTTAGGGTTTAGCTTTAGGGTTTAAGGTTTAGCTTTAGTGTTTAGCTTTAAGGTTTAGCTTTAGGTTTAGCCTTTAGGGTTTAGCTTTTAGGGTTTATAGTTTAGATTTTACGGTTTAGCTTTGGTTTTAGCCTTATTTTTTAGCTTTAGGATTTAGAGTTTAGGAGTTAGGATTTAGGGTTTAGGGTTAAAAGATCTTAGTTAGGGTTCGGCGAGCCGGTTCCAACGCCGCTGGAATGAGTCCGATCGGAGTTCATTTGAGTCGGTTCCCCGCTGTTCCCCACTTTTTTAGTGTTCCCCAACGAACCTTCACCTATATATATATATTTAGGAGATGGGTTATTTTTAATAACTAATGGATAATATCATAGTCGGCCCTGAGGGTGGGTGGGGAGGACCACTGGACAGGGCCCGATATTTCGAAAGGCACGTTATTTTAAAAAAAAATTGATATGTATATGTAAAAAATAAGATACCCATACAAACATCAACATAGGCTCACTTACAAAACTATTTTTAAGGTTTAGATTACTTATTAGCTCATTGTTATTAGGTTTAGACCTCCCAATACCCAACTTCGTTAAGGCCTAAGGACACGTTTTTTCGAGCTCGAACAGGGTACACGGATTCTCATTGTCGGCCTTGGATAATATATTGCTATGGAATAGTTTAGAGTAAATTACAGAAATTGTCCTTTATGTATGTCACTTATTGCAAACTGTGTCCTTTGTCTTCAATAATTACAGAAAACGTACTCGACGTTTGCAAACCCTAGCAAGTGATGTCCTTTAGCCTCAACTCAGTTAATTTTTTGTGGTTAAATCTGACCAAATAGACCCCACATGAGGGTATTTTGGTCATTTTACTCTCATGTGAGGTCAATTTGTTCAGATTTAACCACAAAAATACCCTCATGTGGAGTCCATTTGGTCAGATTTAACCACAAAAATTAACTGAGTTAGGGCTAAAGGACATAACTTGCAAGGGTTTGCAAACATCGAGTACGTTTTCTATAATTATTGATGACAAAGGACACAGTTTGCAATAAGTGACATACATAAAGGACGATTTTTGTAATTTACTCGATAGTTTAAAAATGTGTATTTTCTTGTTTTGATATTTTAAGTCCATATACGTAAAATTATATACGAGTGGTGACTTTTGGATTTTGTTACATATAATTGTTGATTTTGAAATTGGTAATTATTTTTAAAGATTAATGAGATTAATATATGTTATTGTTGATAGGATTTATGTCACATAAATTAATATGTCATAGTAACCAAGTTTTAAAAGTGTTTTAATTAGGTTATTCGTATCGTTTTTGTCCCAATTAGATAACTTAACATTCAAATCGAGTCATGTCCTTTTTTCTATGTGTCAAGAAAAAAATGAAGAATAAGATGTTGGGGTCGGATTATTTTAATATATGAAATTATATTTATTAAAAATAAAAACACTTTAATTACATTAAAATTTTTAAAAAAAAAAGTTACAATCTATGTCATTACTCGAAGTTAGCACCAAATAAAAGGGAAAAAAGAAACAAAAATCTACATCACCATGGTTACTTATGAAATGGATGAAAACCCCCTTAATTTTAATGAAAAATGAATGTTGAGTGACATGATTGGAACACTTTTGAAATTTGAGTGACCTAATTGGAACACTTTTAAAACTTGGTTACTATTGTCACATATGTTTATTTTAATAGTTGATGTTAGTATAGTTTAATTAGAGAAAAAGGCCTGGTATAAGATGTGTTGTTTTATATGTAGTTTTTTGGTGTTGGTTATTTAGTATTTTGGTGTCGTATTTTTTAGGGTGATTTTCGTCTTTTGGATCATTTTCTCAAATACTTGTGCGGTTTTTGCTAAATATTAATGAAAGCAAATCGTGAGTAGATCTTACTTTCTCCCATTTTTGTCACTTAAACTTTTTAGGGTGTAACATGTGTCTTTCTTTCTTAACATTTCTTTGTATAATTATATCAGCATTCAAATCAAAGTGTCGTTATGTGTTTCGTTACTTGTTGCTTATGTTTCATAAATTGTTTCTTATACATCTATCTATGTGTTTACTCGCTTTGTGTCATGACGTTCCGTGTGGATCCACATGGCTGACCGGTTCCTCACAGCCATGGTTTGAACTCGGTATCGCCACATTGTTTCATAGATTCGCTCTTCGGGGCTTGAATCTCTCATTATTTCGTTATATATTGTTTCGTTAATAAGTGTGATTATGGTTAATTGTTGGACGTTTTGGTATATTGGTTGGAAGCTGTGGTGATTGTGGAATATGGTGTTGTGGAATTTATGTTGGTGAAATATCTACACTTAGGGTTGCATGTTTCTTATTTTTATAAATAAAATTATAAATTAAATTACTTTACCTTTTTTTTAAACAAAGATCTATTCATTAACTTATTGTTGACCCAAAAGTCAGCCTTTTACGCATATTACAGGTGCACAAGTGTGAGGAATGAAGTGAAGACATATAGGATGTGCCTTAGAAATAAAATGGACTTATGTTATGAATTATTTCTTTTGAATTATTGTTATTTGGAATTTTGTTAGACATTGTATGATCATGTGTGACATTTTAATACGGTTCCTTTAAATATTTTAACTTATATTAGTGTCATGAACTATGAACAATCAATCATGCTCCGTAGCTTATCCGCTGCGGGTCAAGTGTGACAATTTGGTGAAGAAATGAAGGAGATATCAATTCACCAAGTTCCAAGTCCTAGCTTTGATCCTCGTCAAAATTCGTGAGATAGAGAGTGAATTCTGTAAGACCCTAACACGTATTTGACAAAAGTCGCAGCGGAAATTCGTGCCATAAAATTTCTTTCATTTCAAACGTCTTGACTTACTTGAAAGTTTGTTTTAAAAATATCTCTTTTTCAAAACAAAAGCATAACTCCCGTTTACTAAAGTACATACTCGATTAGTCCCGTACAATCTATCTTGTGACTCGGTCTTCGATCTCTATTCCTTGTGATAATCGCCCGTGATCCGTACAACCTGCACTCACCACATACATTCATAACATTAGCACACATTATATAAACAAGATTCATTCACGTACACTTCCCATTTCGTCATTTTCAAACTTTAAGCATTTCATCTGCGTATCCACTTCCTGGTGAGGCTTCAATAATGCACCTGCATTACTTTTCATTCTCAAGGTACACCATTAATAACGTTAACACTCAACGTGTCTAAATCATGCATACATACGTACTTACATACATACATACATACATACACATCTACATACGTACATACCTTTCCTACAACTTTACATACGTGCATACACTCATACATGTCTTTATACATACATACATACATACACAACTACATACGTACATACCTTTCCTACATCTTTACATACATGCATACACTCATACATATCTTTATACATACATACACATCTACATACGTACATACGTACATACGTACATACCTTTCCTACATCATTACATACATGCATACACCCGTCCATATCTTTATACATACATATATACATACACATCTACATTCGTACATACCTTTCCTACATCTTTACATACATGCATACACTCATACATATCTTTATACATACATACATACACATCTACATACGTACATACTTTTCCTACATCTTTACATACATGCATACACTCGTACATATCTTTATACATACATACATACACATCTACATACGTACATACCTTTCCTACATCATTACATACATGCATACACTCGTACATATCTTTACGTACACGTACTAGATCACGCGTACCTCTTACATAATCATACATTATTTACATGGGTCTTAGACTTAGCTTTATAGCCCATAAACATCTAAGGAACCATCAAAATCATGATTGGAAGGTCCGCCGTAGTCCACGGATAACAAACCGAAGCCTACGATACATAAATCAACTTAAATAACAGGATTTCAGCTTTTGAGACTTGGGGAGGCCGTCGCCGACGGCCCTAGGGGCGTCGGCGACGGGCCTTGCATTTACCCGTAGCCAGAAACACCCGTAGACAGGTAATTAGGGCGTCGGAGAAAAACCAGTTTTCTAGAGCCCGTCGGCGACGGCCCTAACCCCGTCGGCGACGCCCTCTAGAAAATGGCTTTTTCTGCATATTCGTTTCGTCGTCCGTACGCACTAAAACGCGCATAACTTTTGAACCGTTTACCCGTTTAACCTCCCGTTTCCTCCTACATGCTTGTAAATTCACATTCTATCATATGAACTTGAAATCCAACATCCGGTTTAAGGAAAATATTAACTTAATCTCTCGGCTTTAAATACCCTTTTTCACTTATTCGACCCGTTCATGTTTTAAATCCACAAACTTGTGTGATTACTATAAATTTCGTACTAGCTTCATATCCATGAATGTTCCCTAATACTCGGACCTTAATCATGAAGTTTAAGCGCCCGTTATCAATCTCTACGTGTAAACGTATTGTAATCCGCTAAAGGATTCAAACACTTTAAACTTAAATCTTGCTTTCCTTTCCTTATATATTATGACCACATTATCACATCTAACTATCATTCTACATAACCATATATGTAAAACCTTACTTGAATTCAATTATCATGTTGATATACTAGTACATAACTTTACTTGAATAACATGAGAAGTGATTCCAGAAATCACTTACCTTATGCGTCCATGCTCGTGTCTGCTTCCTTGCTTCTTCTTGACCCGTTAACACCTCGTGCTTGAGTCCGTCTCGACGTGATTCCTTTACTTCCGTTTCATCAAAATCACGCCCTTATTAGCATACTCATTTGTACATGTTAACTATCATATAAATCGCATATTTCACACTAAACTTTCATTAGTCATTTCTAACAAACATATGACATATAATCCAATTCATATCCTTTCAAACTCATGAAATTCATCATGTAATCACAAATAACGCATATTAACGTAACATGTACCATACAACTTCCTATAATCCTACCTTTACGACAACAACCCAAATCATGCTTTTTATGTGTATAGTTGACTTTCAGAAGTCCATAATTCATCGTATGAGCTTTCGGCTTATCATTATATATATATATATATATATATATATATATATATATATATATATTCGTAATATTCCAATAAGCTATACGAACGACACTATATACGTCAAGCCGTTTCACATAATTTCACCTCCTAACTTCATTTAGACATTTCATCATACACTTGGTGTGCGTACTACTAACGAAGCATATTGTACAAGCATTCTTTGCATATCCTTACTAGTTCATATCAAGATCATCAAATTCCACTAACCTCACATAACTTTCATCCTAAATCAAGGTTATTAACAATAATCCACAATATCCAAATTCATATATATCAAAACTATACTTGATTTAGCACATGCAACATCATCATCTTCATAACATTACTTCTACAAGTGGGTTTTCATTAAAACATCAATATAATCAGAAATTCGAACACAATTCATGTTTCATTAGATGATTCTAGTTCATTATCATTCTAATTTCACATAGACTCAAGGATTAAACACAACCCATCTCATCAATGATCATCAAATCAAAAATCTATAACTTACCACTTGATTAGTAGGCTTAAATGGTTGCACATTCAGATTCATGCATATAATTAGCTTCAATTTCCCTTTTCAATTTTGCAACCTCAAGGATTTTAAGGTTTCTCCTCTTTTTCTCCTGCTTGGGGCGACACACACACACACGCCAGATGTGTGTGTTTGTTTTTCCTTATTTTGCTTTTATTAAATATCTTTTTCCTTGTACATGTTTAGCCCTTCCATTTATATGTTTGCCTAAACTTTGGTCATAGTTCATAATTTACCCAATTTATATTGTTATTTGTTTAAACCAAGCATTTAACTTGGTTTAATAACCTAGTTATTAAATCTCCTTCTTTTAAACGTGATAACATATTAACAACTAGATAATTCGAGTTTTGGGGTGTTACAAGTCTACCCCCCCCCCCCTTAAAGAAGGTTTCGTCCCCGAAACCTTTCTCATTCTTAGTAGACCAATACTACTCTTACTTTTTCATCTATCCATTCACGATGCTCAATACCACATGAATACCTTCAAGATCTTTGCAAAAGTCTTATTCATGAATAAATATAATCGTACCATCACATTATCGTACTAGAACTAAAGTGTGCAAACTAGAAGCAAACCCAAGGGTTTACTACCATGATTTACATAAAAGCAAAATGAAATTCATATGAACTTGCTACCACATTCACCGTTAGTATTAGTTCTAATAATTTCGTATATACTTGAAGTTTTACTTCTACCTTCTTACTCATACATGCACTGTCTACTACTTAAGCCAGATTTAAAACTCATTCTTAGCCCACTTCTAAAAGTCAACCTTGCCTTATCATATCACATCTTGCGTTACCACTAGTTCGTGCGGAAGTACTTATTCAATTCATAACTTTATACTTAAATTCACATATTAAACAATTCACTAACCTTACTATTTTGGCATAATGCCACGACCCGCGAAAGCAAACCGACCACTTCATTAAAAATCCAAACCATCCCAGGATTGATCTCATTCATCCGTGTAATGAGCTTCCGCTCATGAGAATTCTTTCACTGATCTTGATAGGTTTATCACACTATGATATCTGACGGAAGTAGATTCCATTGATTCGTCATCCTTATCTTACGGTGATCATTCCTTTCCGATTGGTGACATTGCGTGTCCATTCATCAAGCTCACCTATGAGTACAAAACTTAACATATCATAACATTAACTAACGAGTTCAAATGGCAATCGCCATCTGACCCGTATGACCCATTTATCCTTTCGACCATTCTTGCATGCAACGCATTTGCATAAATATATTCATATATATATATATATACATGAAAGTTTAAGCATAATTTGAATCATATCGCTTAAGAAATATTTACTTGTCTGGTCCGTAATTACTTACACATTCGGATATTTTCATTCATATCATTCTTTTGTTCATTTGCTTTACATTTACTTATGTAGACTAGTTCCGTCTTTTATATCTTAAATCTGTTTCGCGGATTCGAACACATTATTCATACCTTTCATACCTTCTATGTTTTGAATCCGTCTCTCGGATTCAGACATTGCATTTACGCCTTTCATCCCTTGAATCCGTCTCGCGGATTCAAGCATAGCATTCATGTCTTTCATTCTTTGAATCTGTCTCGCGGATTCAAACATTGCATTTACGCTTTTCATCCCTTGAATCCGTCTCGCGGATTCAAGCATTGCATTCATACATTGTTGATCCGTACTTTCTTACGGATTCAACATTCTTCATTCTTATCATTCGCACTTTTCACTCTTACGTAGTACTCTCAATCTCCTGATAGTCTTACTACCCATTTCACCCATACACCCACCTGCTACCCAATTCTAACGGACACACCTGTAACAATTATCACGGGCTCACGAACGTCATATGTTTCTTGTGTACTGGCCAGGTACACAATCCACATACTAGTTTCGTGTATTCATGTAATTGTCACCTTATGTCCGAAGAATTAGGTTTCGGCACGTATAACATTTCCAAAACTTCATTACCATTCTTATCATTATTTTTCATTTAAAATTCTCCTTTCATTGATAGGTTTTACTATCACATGTACTTACATATATTAAATATATGTACCTGGGTCAATATGTCATATTACATACCTTGGTGACGGTGGTAGACCGCATCCACAAATCATTCTTTCCAAGCAACCATGCTTACCTTACACATAACATATTGTTAGTTACCTTCCAATACATACTTAGGCACGTACTTACCTTGGCTTTTACCCTTAGATCTTGATCGAGTCTTGGATTGTACGGGTTCCTGGTCACAAGAGCACACAGGTTTGAGTTCAAGTATTTCCCTCCTCATACTTGATTTCTCTCAAACCAGGGCTCTGATATCAACTTGTAAGACCCTAACACGTATTTGACAAAAGTCGCAGCGGAAATTCATGCCATAAAATTTCTTTCATTTCAAACGTCTTGACTTACTTGAAAGTTTGTTTTAAAAATATCTCTTTTTCAAAACAAAAGCATAACTCCCGTTTACTAAAGTACATACTCGATTAGTCCCGTACAATCTATCTTGTGACTCGGTCTTCGATCTCTATTCCTTGTGATAATCGCCCGTGATCCGTACAACCTGCACTCACCACATACATTCATAACATTAGCACACATTATATAAACAAGATTCATTCACGTACACTTCCCATTTCGTCATTTTCAAACTTTAAGCATTTCATCTGCGTATCCACTTCCTGGTGAGGCTTCAATAATGCACCTGCATTACTTTTCATTCTCAAGGTACACCATTAATAACGTTAACACTCAACGTGTCTAAATCATGCATACATACGTACTTACATACATACATACATACATACACATCTACATACGTACATACCTTTCCTACAACTTTACATACGTGCATACACTCATACATGTCTTTATACATACATACATACACAACTACATACGTACATACCTTTCCTACATCTTTACATACATGCATACGCTCGTACATATCTTTATACATACATACATACACATCTACATACGTACATACCTTTCCTACATCATTACATACATGCATACACTCATCCATATTTTTATACATACATACATACACATCTACATTCGTACATACCTTTGCTACATCTTTACATACATGCATACACTCGTACATATCTTTATACATACATACATACACATCTACATACGTACATACTTTTCCTACATCTTTACATACATGCATACACTCGTACATATCTTTATACATACATACACATCTACATACGTACATACCTTTCCTACATCATTACATACATGCATACACTCGTACATATCTTTACGTACACGTACTAGATCACGCGTACCTCTTACATAATCATACATTATTTACATGGGTCTTAGACTTAGCTTTTGAGACTTGGGGAGGCCGTCGCCGACGGCCCTAGGGGCGTCGGCGACGGGCCTTGCATTTACCCGTAGCCAAAAACACCCGTAGACAGGTAATTAGGGCGTCGGATAAAAACCAGTTTTCTAGAGCCCGTCGGCGACGGCCCTAACCCCGTCGGCGACGCCCTCTAGAAAATGGCTTTTTCTGCAGATTCGTTTCGTCATCCGTACGCACTAAAACGCGCATAACTTTTGAACCGTTTACCCGTTTAACCTCCCGTTTCCTCCTACATGCTTGTAAATTCACATTCTATCATATGAACTTGAAATCCAACATCCGGTTTAAGGAAAATATTAACTTAATCTCTCGGCTTTAAATACCCTTTTTCACTTATTCGACCCGTTCATGTTTTAAATCCACAAACTTGTGTGATTACTATAAATTTCGTACTAGCTTCATATCCATGAATGTTCCCTAATACTCGGACCTTAATCATGAAGTTTAAGCGCCCGTTATCAATCTCTACGTGTAAACGTATTGTAATCCGCTAAAGGATTCAAACACTTTAAACTTAAATCTTGCTTTCCTTTCCTTATATATTATGACCACATTATCACATCTAACTATCATTCTACACAACCATATATGTAAAACCTTACTTGAATTCAATTATCATGTTGATATACTAGTACATAACTTTACTTAAATAACATGAGAAGTGATTCCAGAAATCACTTACCTTATGCGTCCATGCTCGTGTCTGCTTCCTTGCTTCTTCTTGACCCGTTAACACCCCGTGCTTGAGTCCGTCTCGACGTGATTCCTTTACTTCCATTTCATCAAAATTACGCCCTTATTAGCATACTCATTTGTACATGTTAACTATCATATAAATCGCATATTTCACACTAAACTTTCATTAGTCATTTCTAACAAACATATGACATATAATCCAATTCATATCCTTTCAAACTCATGAAATTCTGTAATCACAAATAACGCATATTAACGTAACATGTACCATACAACTTCCTATAATCCTACCTTTACGACAACAACCCAAATCATGCTTTTTATGTGTATAGTTGACTTTCAGAAGTCAATAATTCATCGTATGAGCTTTCGGCTTATCATTATATATATATATATCCGTAATATTCCAATAAGCTATACGAACAACACTATATACGTCAAGCCGTTTCACATAATTTCACCTCCTAACTTCATTTAGACATTTCATCATACACTTGGTGTGCGTACTACTAACGAAACATATTGTACAAGCATTCTTTGCATATCCTTACTAGTTCATATCAAGATCATCAAATTCCACTAACCTCACATAACTTTCATCCTAAATCAAGGTTATTAACAATAATCCACAATATCCAAATTCATATATATCAAAACTATACTTGATTTAGCACATGCAACATCATCATCTTCATAACATTACTTCTACAAGTGGGTTTTCATTAAAACATCAATATAATCAGAAATTCGAACACAATTCATGTTTCATTAGATGATTCTAGTTCATTATCATTCTAATTTCACATAGACTCAAGGATTAAACACAACCCATCTCATCAATGATCATCAAATCGAAAATCTACAACTTACCACTTGATTAGTAGGCTTAAATGGTTGCACATTCAGATTCATGCATATAATTAGCTTCAATTTCCCTTTTCAATTTTGCAACCTCAAGGATTTTAAGGTCTCTCCTCTTTTTCTCCTGCTTGGGGCGACACACACACACACGCCAGATGTGTGTGTTTGTTTTTCCTTATTTTGCTTTTATTAAATATATTTTTCCTTGTACATGTTTAGCCCTTCCATTTATATGTTTGCCTAAACTTTGGTCATAGTTCATAATTTACCCAATTCATATTGTTATTTGTTTAAACCAAGCATTTAACTTGGTTTAATAACCTAGTTATTAAATCTCCTTCTTTTAAACGTGATAACATATTAACAACTAGATAATTCGAGTTTTGGGGTGTTACAAATTCGCAGGTTGTAGATATGGAGATTCGTGAGTTATGATAGGGGATGTCTTTTGGTTCTTGAGAAATTCTCAGAGATTGGCGAAATTTGGGTGTGATGTTTGAATTCTAGAAAGATGAAAATGGTGTTTTTATTTTAATTGCACCAATTATGTGTTGTTAATGTGCCATTAATTGTATAATTAGTTTTGCCTTCAATACCCAATTAAATGGGACAATAAGAAAGCCAAAATGGTGGAGAATTGAGTGAGATAGAGATGCTTCGGTTGACAGTTCGTGGTTACAAAAGAAGATGAAACAGCTGCACTGATGTCGTTTCATGAAAGGTGATATCGTTTGAATTTATTAGCAAACGACATGGTCATGTCGTTTGGATTGGCCTCCAAACGACAATATGTGTCGTTTGGGTATGGGCTTCCAAACGATTGGGGTGTCGTTTGGGCCCTTGGGCCTTGTCACTTGGGTTTCGTTCATAATCGAAGTGGGTGTCGTTTGAAGTGTTATTAATTATCACAATATACCAAAATAATAAATGGAGATAAATAATAAGTAAACAAAGAAATTCTCATTTTCATTATTACGATTCGAGTCCAGCTTACAAATGGGTCGGGTTCTAGGATCTGTTTCTGGCTGATGTTACATTGTATAGGAAAGCTCAGGTATTTAGCGTTATCAGTTTCAAGTATCAGAAATGATTGTTCAAGCTAAAAGGGATAGGTTTCAAAGATCAAAGCCCATTTTCAATTTAAAGGTAAAAGTTTTGAATAAAGCTTGCGACTTTGTGTTCGGTTGTGCATGGAAACATGCTAGACATGCATTTTGAAGCAATTGGTGCTTAAAATTATAATCTTGAATTGTTTACAGAACTGGAATCAACAGATGTCACAACAGCTTAATTGGGATTTCTGAGAAGAAGAACTCTAAGTTTTCTTATCTCATGCATAATTCGTATGGATGACATATTTCGTATAAAGTATATTTGATCGACTCATACAAAAAAAAAACATATTTCATATGAAGTATATTTTGTATGATGAACTCATACGAAAAAAAGCATTTTTTTTGTATAAAGTATACTTCATATGATAGGCTCATACAAAAAAGACATGTTTCGTATAATGTATATTTCGTATGATGGACTCACATAAGACCAAGACCGAAGATTTTTATGGCATAGGCTTCGCATGGAAGCTTATGCGAATAAAATTGACCTTTTCAGACGTAAACCTTTTCTCATATAACTTAATTATTCAAGTGATTCAAAGAGGGTCAATACATTAAGTTTATATTATTCATAGTTGTATCCGTATTTGAGTTTCTAAAACCCTTTTTACATTACTGTTTTGGGGCGGTGTACATACTTGGTTAAAGCGTTTCAAAGTCTGAAGAAACTAATTGTATAGCTTCTAGCCTCATACTGGGAATATGATGATGAGACATGTCTTTTAAACAACCAAAGAACAAAATAAAGGGATTGACCCCCCCCCCCCCCCCCCCCCCCCCCCCCTGTATTTTTTTGTAGCTGACATACATGTATAAAATGTAATATAAGTTTGAAAATCAAATAGTTTTCTCTCCATAAAAAGCTACCGACAATTTAAAGTTTTTATCGTAAAATTCTCCTTCACAAGTACTATAATTTTCAAGTGCAAAACACCCGTTCAATATCTACTCTAAAATCTATCTAATGCCCATGTTGTGAGGCTTAAGGGTTGATTGGTAACTTCTTGAACCAGTAAGAGGTCTGAACCATTAAGTTCTAAACCAGTAAAAGGTTTGAACCCTTAAGAGCCAGTATAATGCTTAGCCATTCAGAGGCAAATATTTGACCAATTCAGATAAAAGGTCTTAACCATTCAGACTCGGTATAATGTTTAACCATTCAGAGACAAATGTTTGAACATTCAGACATCTGCTCGCGAAACAAATAGTTTGAACCATTAAGTGCTCAACCAGTAAAAGGTTTTAACCATTAAGAGCCTATTTTTTTTGAACGGCCAACGAATCCTCCAAATGGGCTACTGGTGAAATTCACCACATCGGGATACAGTCGCCTCCGAACCGGGGAAACCCCTCACCTAGAGCCGAAGCCCGTGAACACTCGCCCAAAGGCACGACAGTGCGGTGAGGTAAAACTCGCTCAATTCAAGGATCGAACTAGCGATCTCCGCCTACTAGCCTAGTCTCTCATCATCACTAGGTGCCGCAGAAAATAATGAGGAGAGCAGGAATTAAACTTGGGTCCCTTAGAACACCAAGTTTCTCCTATTAAGAGCTAAAATAAATAACCTCATAATCTTTACCGCACTATCATTTTGATAATTTTGATAAGATACACATCTGATGACATTAATAGGCTAAAATGGCATTATAAATATGGAGTTGAATGCCATTTTTGAAACTATTTGGACTAAAATGGTAATATGTGAAACTATTTGTAATAAAATGACAACGTTTCAAACCTTTTGATTAAACTAATAAAATAGCCAAACCACACAGAGATAAATATGGAACCAGTGGCAGATTGATTCAAGGGGTAGGGGTGGGCCTAGCCCAACCACCTGTCACCAGAGTCCAGCCCACTTAGATACCTTTTGTTTTTTAATGCAAACAATTTTGGATTTTCGGATTGTATTGGGCCAACATTCAATGGATTCTTTGATAATTTTCAGATTTTATATTTAAAGAGTCATGGATTAGGCTTTTCTTTGTATCCAACCACATTAACCTTCTATCGTTTTTTTTTTCTTAACTAGCAGCTCAAGTGCCCGTAGCTGTTGTTTTTAACGGCCCAAGAGCACGAGGAGTACAAATTTGAACGACCTAAGTAAAAAAAAGTTCTAAATAATTATTTTTTAAAAAGAAAATAATTATCTTCAAATCAAATTTATCGTATTATTAATTTAATAAGTACGAATAATTTTACAATGTTATTAAGTAAATAAGTGTAACATAGTTTTACCCAATCCATTTTGACCATATTTGTTTGACCCACCTTCAATTTGTGTCTACCGTCAAAAATAAATTATAGATTAGCCACTGAAAGAAACATAAATATCAGATGATCACAATAAATTTAATATGAAAGGTCAAATGCATAAAATTAAATCAAACTCTAGCTTGATTTCTATTTTCATACGGTGCATTTTATTATTTTATGTAAAATACATATTTTTATCCTTTAAATTTTAGTTAAGATAATTTAATTTAATAATAATATAATATATACTATAAATATAAACGATATTTAATTTAATAACAATATAATATATACTATAAATATACACGAGTCAAATGTTTGAAACGTGGGCCCCTTCAAAAGGAATCACGTTTAATGCCAAAAGGGCCATATTTCAACTTTATTCAACTATTTTCTTGATAGGAATAGGTGAACCAAATACCGATTTGTGAATTGAAACCGTTTGCAAATCCGAAATGAAACCGTTTGCAAATTCGTTCTCTCTCTCTTTTTTTCCTACAGTGCATATCATTTCTAATATTTAATTATTTTAATAAAGCAGCATATAAGAATATACACTACTTTTACCTTTGAAATTAAATCTGAAATTTATGACGTCCAATAACAGTGTCAAACTACAACAGTGGTTCAGCATCAACTTTAGTTATTCTATGTTTCTTTTTATTTGTTTATGTTAACAGTGTTTATATGTAACAGTGTTTTCCGCATCAGTGTTTTATAGACTGTTAGGTTGTTAGATGTCATCACCTCAGTGTTTTATATGTAACAATTTTTATGGCATCAGTGTTTATATGTAACAGTGTTTAGTAACAGTTGTTTTTATCATATCACTTCAGTGGTTTGATCTGTACTATTAATTGAACAGTTGTTTCATCTTTATTTTAATAAAATAAAATTCCTATACACTTGGATGTTAACAGTGTTTAAGTGTTTATATTTAACAGTGTTTTTCGCATCAGTGTTTATAGTCTGTTAGGTTGTTAGATGTCATCACCTCAGTGTTTTATATGTAACCGGTTTTATGGCATCAGTGTTTATATGTAACAGTGTTTATTACCACAGTGGTTTATATGTAACAGTATTTATCACATCACTTCAGTGGTTTGATCTGTACTATTAATTGAACAGTTGTTTCATCTTTATACTAATAAATAAGCTAACACAAAATACACTTGGATGATTATTAAGTTCCTCATCTTGATTGTTTGGGTATTGTATTATTGAAAGTGGTTCAAACATTTGATTGTTAATGACTATTTGTTGCAAATCAAATCAGTAATTAATGCTAATTTCTTGAGCTTTGGACATTTGAGTTAAGCAAAATGTGAATTTCAAATTGACGGTTATTATTTCTTAATTAAATTTAAAATAAAATATAGAAAAGTCATTATGACAATTGCTTTGAAATCAAGTCAGTAATTTTGAAATTCTAAATATACAAAATGGTAATTTAAAATTGACGTTCTTTCTCTTTTTTTGCCTACTTTGCATATCATTTCTAATATTTTATCACTTTAATAAAGCAGCATATAAAGATATACACTCCCTACATTTGAAATTACATTTGCCACTGCATTCAGTTAAAATTTTTATTGAATAATCGGTAAGCTTGAATTTCAACCATGATATTTTTTTTAAGAACATCCATGCTTATTGTATTATCATATTACGTTTAGCAATACTTATATTTTGCTTATTCTTTTTTTTTTTTTTATGTACAGTCTTCAAATGGAGGTTGCAAAGGTTAGCATGCTTAACGATCTTAATACATTCTCAAACAACTATTCGATTAGAATGAAGATTGTTAGCATTTCGAAGAAGATGATGAATGATAACAAAAATGAAATATATCGTCTTGATATGATCTTCATGGATGAGATGGTACCATATATAGTTGTCTTATAATTTTTTTGGACATATGAATATCCAAATGAATATAACACCTTTTTTATTTAATCGGATGTTTCATATTCTTAGGGAACTATGATACAAGCCAGCTGTTTTGCATAAGATGCTAGGAAAATTCAAAGACTTTCTTCAGTTGGATGAATGTCTTCTTATCACCAAACTTTCGCTTGCTACTAATAAGTCATCTGCTAAGTATACCAAGAGAAATGACAAAATATCACTTTATTTCTATACTTCTGTTGAGAAATGCTTTGACTGGTCTGGACTGAAATACCGTTTTAATTTCGTTAACCTCAAGGATGTTGTTAAAAATAAATTTGAAGTTAATACAGTTATTGGTATGTAAATCACTACATGATATATATCTATTGTTTTGTCTTATTGTTTTTTTTTTTATTGTTATCACTTCTTAATGCTGTTTTCTTTTCACAATATATTTTTGTTTATAGATTGGATTGGTTATGTGGATGTATGTTTCAATCTAGAGGATACGTCAAAGAAGGATGGGAGCAAGGGCAAGAGACTTAATCTTAGACTTGAAGACCTTGAGTACGTTCTTTTTATTAAGTTGTTGCATTTTGACGTTTAAAGCATTATAAGGTTGCTTGATGTTATTATGTTTTATGTTAATATTTTTAGAGGCCAAAAGTGTCCGGTTACTTTGTGGGATGGTTTTGCTATTGACATGTTTGCTTACATGAATGATAAGAAACGAGAGAAATATGTTGTTATCCTTTGTCATTTTGGTATGGTCAACCTTTACAAAGGTACAATTTAAACTTAATTAATTTAATTTTTTTATTGTTATAGATTTATCTTTAGATTTACTTATATATTTTAAATTTGACACTATTTATATTGATCTACATTTGGTTTTATTTTTAAATTCAGGCAAGCGTGGCGTTGCAAACGGCTTTGAGCTAAGCAGACTTTTTATTGACACTGACATTGAAGAGATATCCTCTTTTAGGAAGAGGTATAGTTAGTAATATGCATATAAACATTGAACAGTATTATTTTGTACCTACATTTATTTTTTACGTTTTAATTTGATCACATGAATCTGTTTAGGTATGTAGAGAAAATTTCTGCTTCATTTTCATCAAATGATCATGTTGGTTCAAACGTTATCTCAAGTGTTGAAGATGAGTTTCTTAATAACCCTGATTTCATGTTTATTGGTTTCCTTGGAACCATATCAACGGTGTGTATTTTCTTATAAGTACTCTACATGCTGAGTTTTTTAAAAGTCTTTTCTAAGTGTTATTATTTTTGTTTGATGTTGATAGACAAAGAAGGTTTTGGTTGTTGGCACAATCACAGCTATATGCACTGATAAACTTTGGTATTACAATGGTTGTAACCACTGTAAGTCAGGTGTGGAGGAAAGATTTGTAACGAAAGAAAATCCGGATGGTTTATCTGATCTTGATCATGAAAAATCGTTGGTGTGTACAAATGATAAATGTGAAGGAGTCGACATCTATTCTATTCCGCGGTTTGAGATTACAGTTTTATTTCCTTATACTAAATACTAATATGAACCACACTTTTGTTTTTAGTAATACTAATGTTTTCATTTGTTTTTAACTTTGATAGGTTCAAGTTACCTATTAGGGTGCAAGACTCTTCCGGTACTGTGTCTTTGACACTGTTTGATTTTGAAGCTTACAAGATTCTTAAGAAAACTGCCAAAGAGTTAGTTTCAATTCAAGATCAGGTAACAAATACATGCATTCAGTTATTTGGTCATGTACTATATATAATTTAAAATTAATTTTTTATAAAATTGTATGTTCTCAATTATGGAATCATTCTGCTCATTGTAATTTATATTAATTTTTATAAAATCATAGGTTGTTAATTCTGGAGAGATACCGAACCCATATCCTGAGATCTTTGACACATTGATTGGAAAGAGGAATGCTTTCATCATAAGTGTTAAAGACTATAACATTGAGCATCAGGTTGAAAACTATGGTATTTCAATGGCCACTAACAATTATGAGATCCTTGTCGCGCTCTGCGCCAAATTCAATCTTAACCAGGTCTAAATCTTCATTATGTCATTCTTTTAATTTGATATACATATCGTTTTAAAATATATTTATACCATTGTGTGTATTTTATGTTATTATGTATTTTGTACTTAAAGCATGAGCAGTCCGAATCGTTGGATGTTCCAGAATCCTGCAGTTTGTCTACTCCTGTTGACCTTATGAAGGTAATATGAGAATTTCCTTATTTGTACTAAATTTTTTTAAACGTTAGTACTTATTGTCTTTTTATATCAGGATGAGATGTCATACTGCGGTGACAATGTTACACCTGCATCCCAAGCACTTGTAGGCACTAAGAATCCGTCTTCTGATGAAACAAAACGTAATATTCGTGAAGTGTTCGATGTGGATGATGCATTAAGTTGCTCCTCGACAAAGCGCCGCATCAGTGATGAACTCTCTCAGGATGAAGATGCTGGTGTTTCGACGCTTTTGATTCCAAAGATTGAGAAATAGTGTCTTCTGTATTTTCAAATACATTTACGTGTTGATTTCATATGTTGTTGCCATGTTGAACTTATGGTTTTCGTTTTGTTGCTTTTGGGTGTTTGGTGGGTTATGTTTTGTGGTTTTGAATTCCTAAAAACTTATCTGCTTATTATAATGTATATTGTTAAATAAATATTGAGATGTTCAATAGTCAATATTTATGTTTAAAACTTATGTGTATGAATAGTAGCAACAATTTATAATATATATATTGTATATACCCAATTAACAACTTTTTTATCTACAAACATTTGTAATCTTTAAGCAATTTTAATCTTATTATCTTATCTAATAATTTATATAGGATTATCAGTGGATGTGGTTGTTCTTTATTGGTTTTTACCGTTATCCCTGCCCACTAAGATTTAGTAAGTATCCGTCATATGTTACAGTTTAAAAAAAATATTTAATTTGTGCCTGTTTCTCCCATTACTTATTTAAGTAATCTCATTCAATAGGTTTTTTATATACTTCAAATTTTCTCTAAGTCATTCAAAGTATGTTGTTCAGAAAAATCGTAACCAAGTATGAAACGTAAATTCAAACCCATTTTATTTGGTTTTTTGTTTGCTTTATCAATCCATGTTTTATTTTATTTTTTTTCTTTGGTTTATTTGGATAACTGAAGAAAATACCGTTTAACTTAAATAGTTATTAAATAAAGATAATAATATTTTATTTTAAAAATCATATACAAATAAACCATAAACCTAACCGATGAACATCCGATTTACATTCTACAAAGATTACAAAATTTGTTGTTAAGTTTTTTATCAATGTAATAGATTATTTGGAATAATTAATTCAATAATATGAAACAATTTTATTTTGCTTTTCATGAAATGATTTTTAATTACAAAATGATAAAATGCAATATTATAATTTATTGAGGTTATGTTTAATCCCTAGGTATTATATATTGTAATTCAAAATTTAAAAACCACTGTTTTCTTCTATTGTTTTAATGTTCCTGATCTTATACTCTTTCTTCTTTTGAAAGCATCTCCTTCTTTCAGAATTAACAATGTCAAAGAATTCGCGTTCATCTTCTACAGCAGCTAATTCATCTCAACGAAATTTACATAGTAAGTGAAATTATAACTTCTTAACTCATCATTTCCCAAATCAAAATCAGCTTTTAGATTCAAATCATAATTCTACTTGGTTTTTTTGTAGGTCCTCTTATGAGAACTCCTGTTTCAGATATCTCTAACAGATCTCCTCTTTCAGATATCACAAATGGTAATAGCTCTTGAATTTGATTATAAGTATTCTTTTTTCTGTTTTATGTTTCTAAGTGGACTGATTCTTGTGTTTTGTACATATTATACTTTCTCTGTTATTTAGTTACTTCACCGAATGAAAGGCGTAAGCTTCGAAAATTAATACTTGATAATAAGAAATTAAAGAATGCATGGTCATCATCAGCTGCTAATTCATCTCAACGAAATTTACGTAGTAAGTGTAATTATAACTTCTTAACTCATTATTTCCCAAATCAAAATCAGGTTTCAGATTGAAATCATAATTCTACTTGGTTTTTTTTGTAGGTCCTCTTACGAGAACTCATGTTTCAGATATCTCTAACAGATCTCCTCTTTCAGATATCACAAATTGTAATACCTCTTGAATTTGATTATAAGTATACTTTTTTTCCGTTTTATGTTTCTAAGGGGACTGATTGTTGTGTTTCGTACATATTATACTTTCTCTGTTATTTAGTTACTCCACCTAATGAAAGGCGTAAGCTTCGAAAATTAATACTTGATAATAAGAAATTGTTAAATGCATCGTCATCATCAACGAATGTTCGTAACATCTTTTCTGACAATGCAAATATGGTTGAATGTTCTGATTCTACGGATCAACATATGTACTCCGTTGCGTGTCGAGCAGTTAGAAATGCTACTGGTTCTTTAATTTCAACTACACCAGGTTTGTATTTTGTTTCTTTATTATTTGTTTTGATAAACACATTACTAAACCACATACCGGTCTTAACATCAATGTTTTAATATTGGATGTTCATATAATGGCATTAACATTGGTACACCAGCAGATAGCAACCGTCGATATTCCATTACTTCTAGAATTATTAGCAGTAACAATCAGCCGATATTGGGTAGTAACTCTACGCTTACACGGCTGTCTTCTGGTAAACGTAACCTTGAGCGCAAGAAGCGTGATAATACTCTTGTACGTATGCTCTCTTTGGATTCCGATCAAGAAAATGTGTTCTTGTGCACTGATGAAGATCCTTATAAAGGGATATCTAAAGGTTTTAATCTATTTTATTGTTTTAGGACATTTGTTGTGTTCTACCTGTAATATAACTCTCAATCATTTGTTAACAGATTATTTGGACCATGGTGACCAAGTGCTTACATGTCAGCTTTGTAGTGCAAAGTTATGGGCATCGGAAGGTGGAAAAGGTCGTTTAACTGTAAATAAGCTATGTTATGGTATGTGTTGTGGGTATGGTAAAGTTCAGCTACCGCCTTTAAAGGATGCACATCCGTCTTATCAAAATTTGTTTTCTTCCTCAAATCCAAAAAGCAACTTCTTCCTAAAGAACATAAGACGATACAACTCTATGCTCTCCATTTACAAGAACTTACCAACCAATGCCGAATGCACGTCCAAGAGACGCATGTCTTCACGATTGAACAAAACCCAAGATGTAAGTTTACCATCTTAAAGATTGTTATATTACTAATGTTATTAAACTTACTCTATGACAACAGGTTAAGAAGAAAGTTAAAGTTACTTCTGAGAGAAAGAAGGTCGTCAAGAATAGGACTAAGGGAAATGCTGCCTTACCTGTCGACACAAGTGATCATACTGGATGTTCTTCGTCTGTTCATAAAGTTAAGGTATCTATATTTGCCAGTTAATTAGTATATGTTATATAAACTGTTTTTTTTTTGTGTGCATATATTGATCATTCCTTTAATTCACATGTATATGTTTATTTTTTCATCAAGGGGAAGAGAGCTGCCAACGTTCAAAAAAAGCTTAACCGTAGAAATAAGATTGCAAACACTGCAAAAAAACATTCTGGACATCCTCTTGACCCTGAGTTCTTTCATTTTGATCGCAAAGGATACTATAGGTTGGTATACCATTTTTTATAATAAATTAATGATTTACGTTTATTTGTTTGACTATTATTTTTTTCCACACAATACATGTAGCGTCTTCCTGCTGAAGTTGCGAGACGAGCAGGTCTTTCTCTTGATCTTCATCCTTTGAAAGTTCAAAACATGGTTGGAGTTATGCAGGTTTATGATGTTAAGTTGGAGTTAAATGAATTGAAGCCACGTTATGCGTTGGAAGGTTGGCGAAAGTTTATGATTGACTAACTTGAGGTTTGGTGATATGTTGCATTTCACATACGTGTCTTCGCAACAGAAGATAGTATTAAATCAAGTTACATCAGTTTAAGAAACATATTTTAAGTCTGTTCTGATATCAGATACTAATTATGAATTTTTTGATGGTGATGTTGTAGGTTTTTTTCTTAAATTATTAACTTGATGATTTGTTGCTATGTATGGCTAAGATGATAAAACACTGTTATTAGCACTTTATGTTTTATATTTAGCCAATTAGATTATGTGTTAAATTATAGTTCTTTAAGTCATTGTTCCATTTTCTTGAATTCTATCTAATTGTTTAAAGAACTTCAATAACAAATAGTGGTTTGAACATCTGTTTGCCTTTTGGTCAATAGTTAATGGAAACCTATGTTAGGTTCAACAATGTTTTGAAGAGGAAAACTGTGTTAGAAGACAGTAGATCTTAACAAGTTAAACATCTGTTAAGGCTTAAACAGATGTTTAGCCTTTAACAGATGTTTGGCCTTTTATATCAAATGTTTGGACTAAAACAGTTGTTTGACCTTAAACAGATGTTTTGCCTTAAATAGATGTTCTTCTTCTATATCAGATATTTGGACTTAAACAGATGTTTGACCTTAAACAGATGTTTGGCCATAAACAGATGTTTGGCCTTAAACCAAACATCTGTTTAAGCTCAACATCTGTTTGACTATTTGTCAATATCTTATTGACTTTTGATTAACATCTGTTTCAAATTTGGTCAACATCTTATTTTGTAAAAGAGCTACAAAAACAAAGATTTTTTTCAAAATCCCAAATCACCCTATCATGTAAGTGCATTGATGTAAAAGTGGAAATGATGTTATTCATATGGTCCTGTTGTGCTTTTGTTTGTCCTCTAATATGAGTTCATGATCTAATCCGGTGATTTGAAGACATTGTTGTTGAATCGAATGAGATGGTTGATGTAATGTGGTCGTATTAATAACAAATAATAATTAATTAATCTAAATAACTTTCCCGAGCCCGGGAAGCAATCCCGGGTAAAAACCTAGTATATACTATAAATATACACGAGTCAAATGTTTGAAACGTGGGCCCCTTCAAAAGGAATCACGTTTAATGCCAAAAGGGCCATATTTCAACTTTATTCACTATTTTCTTGATAGGAATAGGTGAACCAAATACCGATTTGTGAATTGAAACCGTTTGCAAATCCGAAATGAAACCGTTTGCAAATTCAAACTTAAACTAGGGATGCCAATTAAACCTGAATTGATAGATAAACTCAAAACTTGGTATATTTAGGACGATATAAGATCACGTAGTTGAGTATGAAATTATTATTATTTTTTTACGAATTTAACACAAGTATTGGATTTAGTGATGTATCCGTTTACTCGATTCAGTCTCCCGTTAACATACCCGATTATATACCTGACCCTAAAATAATATCTATTTTATTTTTTAAATATCTCTATATGATAATTCGTTTATTTTTCAATGGCATTTTTGTATATTATTCACATTAGATTAGATTTGAGTATATTATTCACACTAGATTACAACATGTTTTCTTTGTACATTATATTCAAATCTAAACAATTTTTTTCTAATACACAACTTACGAAATGTAATTGATTAATAGTTGTTCGATCGATGCCTGATGGGTTTGCGTCGGTATACCCAACGCACATTTTTGTAATAAAACTAACGGTTTACCCGAAACCTGCAGATATACTCAATACCCGACATGTTTGGGACAAATTTGTATAATCGGATATGAAGTTGGGACTTGGGAATATCGAAATCATAAAATTAAAATTATACATAATAATAACGGAATTTTGTTTGGAGATGATTTAGATATAAATTTAAATTTATAATTATATCAGTTACCATAAATTACGACATTGAATATATGACTTACCAATAAATTTTAGTATTTATTATTATAAATTAGGAAAAAGTTATTTATACATTTACAATAAGTAATGTCCATGTTATAACTGTTAATATATATATATATATATATATGACAAAGATCCGTTAGGAACCACCCTTTATTACGAGAACCGCGAGAATCAATGTGAACACAACCAAAAATGCCTAAAAATAGGGGGGTTGGGGGGGGGGGGGGTTAGGTTTTTTTGGGTTTAGTTTTTAGCATTTAGCTTGGGGGGGGGGGGGGGTTAGTTTTTTTTTTTTTTTGGGGGGGGGGGTGGGGGTTAGGTTTTTTAGCTATTTTAGGTTGTGTTCACATTGGTTCTCGCAATAAAGGTGGTTCTCGCATGAACCCTTTTAACTGCTAAATTCTATCGATCATAAATTCTAAAAATACAGAAATATGTAACTGCTACAAGAAATGTATAACACTATACATCCATCATATAACACTATATAACACCATATAATACCATATAACTTTATGTAACACTATATAACAATATATAACACTATACATCCATCATAGACATGCTACCGGAAAAATATAACACTATGTATCCATCATATAACACTATATAAACCAAAGAACACTATATAACACCATGTAATACTATATAAAAATATATAACACTATACAGTTCTGAATGGTGGTTGCACTACAGAATTAATAATTGATGGTGTTATGTAGTGTTTTTTGGTGGTTGCACTACAGAATTATATAACACCAAAAAGCATTATATAACACAATATAACACCATGTAACACTATATAACACTATATAAAAATATATAACACTATACAGTTCTGAATGGTGGTCACACTACAGAATTATATAACACTACAGATTTAATAACCGGTGAACGAGATGACACAAATTCGTAGATTAATTCTTAAATTCAAATTCCTATAATAAAGGGTGGCAATTATTTTGGGCAGTTATCTTTTAATCAATTAATTGAAAGAAATAGAAAATTACTAATTCACCCTTTGAATTAATTTAGATTTAGAACACTTGTCATCACCACATTATTTCTCACCCTTATCACAATATTAGATTAATGTACAAGATCTTTTACCTATATATATATATATATATATATATATATAAGTAAAAGTTGTTATGGTCATATTACATTAATTGGAACCATTTATTAAATTTTATTAGATATGATTTTTCATTTATTATTTTTACTTTATATTTTATTTATAAATAGACATTGGATTTTGTTTATATTATTTATGTTTACTCTATATTTTTTAATATTTAAACCCTCGATTATTTTATGTTAGATGATTTGGCCCTAAGACCCGTATCCACAATAAGAGTGTTTGCTAATAAGGTATTGATGTTATTATATTTTTTAGATACTATGTTAAAAATTGGTTGCATGGGCCGGCTAATGGCGATGGTAATTTTGGGTTCAAATGGAGTTCTTGGGTTCCAAACAAGTGTAACATCTTTATGTGGCGCGCATTTTTGGATCGGCTCCCAACTAAGACATGTCTAGCTCGAAGGAACATTAATGTTGATAACTTGTCCTGCGTTTGGTGTGAGTCTTATGATGAAACAATAAAACATGTCCTGACTGGTTGCGGTATTGCTTCGGGGGTATGGAACTCGATTGCTGTTTGGTGTAAAATTCCTAGACCGTTTGTTTTCCATGTTAAAGATTTGGTAGACCTACACGAGCATAGCGGAGTGGCTGGCATCAAGAAAACGGTTTTACACGGGATTATTATCATCGCATGCTGGAGACTATGGAGAGCCAGGAATGACAAAGTGTTTGGTAGCAAGGCGCCTAATGTGACGGATTTGGTTGCGGATATCAAGACTGTAGGGTTTCTTTGGTATAAGCAACGATTTAAAGAGGGGGTAGTGGATTGGGTTAGATGGTGCTCTTTTGATGTAACGTAATTTCTTGGATTGTTTGTCTTGGTTTTCGGCTTCTATCTCCGTCTTGGTGATAGTTGTCGGTTTTGGTTGGTTTAATGAAAGTCTCTTTTCAAAAAAAAAAAAACTATGTTAACTCTAACTCTTATAAACCGTTTCATCGAAACTTTTCTAAGATTATAAGATTCAGACAATTACGCATTTAAGATACTATGCTAACTCTAACTCTTATAAACCGTTTCATCGAAACTTTTCTAAGATTATAAGATTCAGACAATTACGCATTTAAGAGTGTTTACTAACCAAATGTTAGTGAAGTATTTATAGCTAAAATTAACTTTTTTTTAAAAGACGTATAGTTAAATTAAATACTCTCACATTTCTTTACTTTTTATGAAAACAATGTATTTCTTCTTTTAATATAGTTGTTTTAAAGTATAGTTGATAAAAAAAAAATTAAATCTCATTTAATATTTAACACTCTTACTTTATTAGTACAATTGGACCCATAAATGTTAATAGCAAAATTAAATACTCTCATAACTTTTTAAGTCTTTTTCTTAACTAAATCTCTTCATCATTTTCTGTTTTTCCTTTTAAGAAACCAATTTATTTCTCTTATATTCCTTTAAATATAACCAATATAATAATAAAACTGTTTTAACTTTATAGTTGTTACAAATATTAAATTTTATTAAATACCTACACATATAAATTTTTTAATGTATCAGCTAAATTGAATTCTCTCGTAACGTTTTTAACCTTTTTTCCTTAACCAAATCTCTTTTTTTTTTTTTTTTTTTTAAGGAAAACTTCAATCACGCACAAAGCCACAACGGTCCTCAAAGCAAGGACCCCCGGGCAAAAAACGATATTACATCACGTCCATAGGATATTTACACCAAACATTCCAATCAATACCTTTCAAACTAGACTTATGACGAATCCACAAAAACGCCGTAGATTTGACAATTTCCACCACCTCGGCCGGTTTACGAGAGTTGCCCTTAACCAAATCTCTTGATCATTTTTTTTTGTTTTTTTCTTTCAAGAAAACAATTTATATCTCTTATTCCTTTATTCATTCCTTTTATTTGTTTTTTTCTTTCAAGAAACCAATTTATATCTCTTATTCCTTCAAATATATAACCAATAAAAAAATAAAATTGTATTAACTTTGTAGTTAATACAAAATTTAAAAAATAATCTAATACTTATATATATTTTTTTAATTTATCACTACATCTAGTAAACCAGTAAACCAGTAACGTGTCCAGGTTACTACCATCATAAATCTTGAAAAAAAAAAAAAAAAAATAAAAGTTTAGTACCATCATAAATCTTAAAATAAAAGGAAAAGTTTAATACCTTGAAAAACAAAAAATAAAAAAAATAATATTGTGACACACACATTCCATATCTCCATATACTACTTCACATGAATCTTACATAACTAGAATCATAAAAAAGAAGGGTCTAAAGCATGATTAAGAAGAATTTAAAAAGAGTCTTTTACACTATGTTCCAGAGTTTACTAATGAAAGGAAAGGAAAAGAAATAAAAAGAAAGTAAAAATATTTCGTGTTCTAGAGTTTCATTTACGGAAGAAAAAGAAAGGAAAATAAATCATGTCGTGTTCCCAAGTTTCATTTAAGGAAAGAAAGGAAAGGAAATAAAAGGAAAACTAGGCTAAATTCTTTAATTTTTTTATCCTTCCGATTTGAAAGGAAATGAGGAGAAAGACATCTTTTTTTTTCCTTTCTCGTCCTTTTCTTTCTCACTTTTTCTTTCTTTTCTTTTCAAACTTTTCTTTTCTTTTTCTTTTCTTTTCTCATGTACTAAAGCCACAGAATTGCAGTCACTCACATTCTCTCTCATCACCTCACACTCACAACACAACACACCAAGAAACACACAATTTTTCCCTTTTTGACATCACGTTCAACTCGCCGGTCAACACAATGCCTGGTGGCATGCTTTGTGCTAGCAGTTATGCTGTCAATAACCTACAATCCTCATCATTCCAAATTTTAGGGTTTAAATTACCTAAATAACCTACAATCCTCTTCATTCCAAATTTTGAAGAACGATCGCAAGTAAAAGCCAGCAGGTATGCATGTTCTTATTTTACTCACTTTTGCAACCGATTCTTCCCCAAATTGCAAACGCAGACATGAAGCGGTGACTTTTGGTTAAAGTTTCGGTGAAAACAATCGATTTGCAGAATAAGTATTGGTGAATTTCGGACTGAATCGGTGACTTTTGGTTAAAGTTTCTACAGTTTCGGATTGATTCGACTGAGTTTCGAACTGAATTGGATCGATTTTGGACTGTTTTAATTGATTTTTGATGAATTTCGAATCGTTTCGGTGTGTCGTTTTGAGAATTCTGAACTGATTACAGTGAATACGTGATTGTTTTAGTTAAGAGTTTCGAATAGTTTTCATCGAATCTGCATTCTGCATTGCGTTTAGTTCATAAAATCTGCAGCTAAGACCGTGGGGTGTGGTGGGGCTTGGGTTGGGCATTGATTGACACGTGGAATGAGAAAAAAAAACCTCACCCCATGGGTATGGTGGGGCTTGGGTTGGGGGCATGAGTTGACACATGGCCATTGAGAGCCCGCCATGTCACTTGCTAGCCCGCCCCACGCCCGGCTTCAAACCCACGCCAAAGGGGGCCACGCCCAAACCCAAGCCCCAACCCAAGCCCCCGGGGTGGTGACTTGGGCGTTTTCCCCCAACCCACGCCCCAACCCAAGCCCCATACCCCATGGCCTAAACAACCCATTTTTGATTTTCTGTTTCTGAACTGTTTTAGTGAATTGAATTGCTTTCATCATTATCTACTAGGGATGAGCACGGGATCGAACCGATACCGAACCGATACCGATCCCGACAATACCGATCCCGATTTTCCTCAAAAATTGATCCCGATCCCGAATACAAGCGGTATGGTATCGGTATGGTACCGGTATCGGTACCGGTTTTTCGGTATGATACCGAAAAATACCGAATTCTTGAAATGATAAATTGCCACCAAAATCATCAACACTATGGCCCTATGTCAATCATCAAGTCACTTATTATCTTAAAAAAAGAATAAAAAAATACAATTTATACATTTTAGAAACATTAATTAGTTTTTATATGAGGCATTATAAAGACCTCACTAATTCGAGCAGCCATCATGCACTGAAGAACATATCAAAGAGTTGATTTGGAGGGAGTCTGTTAAATTCAATCCAGACCCCGCTCATTGAGGAGGTATGTATGTGTGTGTAGTTGATGTATACAATTTAGAGATTGTGACATGATCCTAGAATTTCCTCCTATTATGTTCTTTCAATACAAAATAAAGGCAAAGGGCATATTGGGTTTTTTACTTGCATCATTTGTGACTTTTCTTTTCTTGTAATATTCAAATGGTCTTTCAAGAGATTTTACCATCGCTGCTTCTATTCTCGAATTTAACTGCCAGTTACTTGTTGGTTTACTTCTTCTCATATGTGTAAACGCTACTTGTTGGTTGATTTATTTGTTTGTTACTACTTTTTGTTGCCTATAAATGAACATGCTGGATCAGCAAATTCGCAGTCATCTTCAAGTGTAAGAGCTATGGGTGGGAAATGGGAATAAGTGGTATATTCGGTACTGCCATAAAATGGTATATTCCCTTTTAAATAAGCTAACCTCACAATCGGTATTAATTCGGTATTACCGAAAAATACCGGTACCGATCCCGCAAAATCCCGATCCCGAAAAATGGTAAAACGTAATACCGATACCGATACCGAATACAAGCGGTATGGTATCAGTTCGGTACGGTATCGGGATGGTATCGGTATCCGGTACCACATGCTCATCCCTATTATCTACAAAACCATGTGTTGCATCATAAAGTAGATTCGTTGTGGGAAACTAAATGTTGAATTTCTGTTTCTATTTTGTAAGGCTGCATATTTTTTATTTTTTTTGGTTTTAAAACCCAATTGTCACTTAAGCAACTGTGTTTCACTTCTAATATGTGTTTTTTCAAAACAATCACTAAATTAAATACATTTTCCTAAATAAACTGTTATGTATACTTTGATATAGAGAGGGTTGTGAAGATAGAGATCACTGTAGTTGGAATATGGCATTTTAGGATGTTTGTGCTATGTTAACATGTGAAGCGATAGATCATTTATCTATCTTCAATAGATACGGTTCGATGTTGTTTTATTAAATGTAGAACTAAGATGGTAATGTAGGAAAAGAAAAGTAAGTCAAAGCGACGCACCGACACTAAAAATGTTATCGTTTGACTAAATTACTTGATAAACGTTTCAGGAAATGGCGGCACCTGCTCTTAATAGGAATGAAGCAGAGGAAGCCGGTCACATTATATCAACCACAGTCGGAGGCCGAAATGGAGAACCGAAAGTGGTATATCATTGATTTTAATGTTGCAATTTGATTCGGTCCATAAGGGCGAATCCTATCAGTAAATTAGGATATTGCGTTTGATTGGTCAATCATAGTTCTATAAGTTTCATCCAAGACTTTTTTGATGTCATCGATATTATTCACGTGCGGTTGTGTTTGGAGCGTATCGATCCAAACTTACTTATAGCTAAAAATAGAAATAATTTATTTGTTGGTATTTTCGGAAATATTTCCACGGTGTACTGATTATTTCTACTTCATGCAGACTCTTAGGTACATGGCAGAGCGCGTTGTAGGGACCGGATCGTTTGGAACTGTTTTTCAGGTACACGATTAGTTTTCTCTCGTTTAAACTTGACATAACTCAATTGCTGTGCTTTTATAGTTCCTAATTTGTATGATCTGTAATTATCTCAGGCAAAATGCTTAGAAACCGGAGAAACCGTTGCTATCAAAAAAGTTTTGCAAGACAAAAGATATGAGAACCGTGAATTGCACATAATGCGCATGATGGACCACCCGAACGTTGTTAATTTAAAACAGTGTTTCTTTTCAAGTACGAGCACAAACGATATTTTTCTAAACCTAGTAATGGATTATGTCCCGAATACGATTCATCAAGTTGTAGAACATTATACTGATCTACACATGTGTATGCCCCTCATTTATGTGAAACTGTACACATATCAAGTGAGTTTTTTCCTTCATCACATGCGCTAGTTTTTTATTATTTTTTTGTTTTAGGGGACTAACTAGTGAAAGTTTCAGATCTTTAGGGGGCTCGCGTATATGCATACGGTTGCTGGAGTATGCCACAGGGACTTGAAACCTCAAAACGTTTTGGTGCGCCTTTATCTTTTTTTTTTTTTTTTGCAGTTTTATTTTGATGCGTCTTTTAGAGCTTATTTATTTACTTTCCTGCAGGTTGACCCTTTGACTCACCAAGTCAAGATTTGTGATTTTGGAAGCGCGAAAATGCTAGTACGTTAACGTTACTTCTTCACATCCCATATATGTATATAAGCCTTCATTTACCTAATACAGTATCATGCAATTATAACGTGTTTGCGTAATAAAACATGGTGTTTGATTATCTAGAGTAAAAATACGATAATTTATATTCTATACAAGGCCATGAAAAGTTACCCAAATTTGCAGTAGGGTTCAGTTACGCTAGTAAATGACAAAATGGCCTTTATGCTTTTCGCTTTGCTTTCTTAAAAATCTAAAAGCCTAAAATTGCAAGTTTTCCGGAAACTTTTTAAAATCTCACATTTTAACGTTGACTACTAAACAAATATAAATCGTGGGTATTTTGTCTTTTTACGCGATTTTAGCCAGATTTGATGTAAATGAACACGACTGCATGGTTTAGTGGATTCTATAGGCATTATACCTCATTTAACTTCAAATCACGAGTAACTTCAGTAGTCTTCAATAGGAAAGTTCTAATAAATATTTAATAATTGTTCTTGCTGTTTTCACAATCATATTTGACTATATATTTCATTATGTTTAGGTGACTGGAGTCCCGAATGTACCTTACATATGTTCACGGTTCTACCGTGCACCGGAACTCATTTTCGGTGCTACTGAATACACAACCGCGATTGATATCTGGTCCGCTGGCTGCATTCTCGCCGAATTTTTCTTGGGACAGGTTTGCATCTTAAATCGTTGTCACAAGCCATAAACATTGTAAAAATTATTTGACTAATTTTAATGGTCTTACATATATTCTAGCCGCTGTTTCCGGGAGAAAATGCTGTCGACCAGCTGGGGGAAATCATCAAGGTATGGTATCTTTTTAAAAATGTGATTTGAAGATTTTATAGTTTCTTACGATGGGTCTATGTCAGGTATTGGGCACGCCAACTCGAGAAGAAATTCGTTGTATGAATCCGAACTGCAATGATTTTCCTGAAATGAAAGGTTTTCCGTGGCCTAAGGTACTGTTTTTACAGCTGTTAATTTCTGTGGGATAATGTAAAACCGTAAACCGTAACTCACCGTTTGTTTGTTGTAGGGTTTTCCTAAGCGGATGCCTGCTGAAGCTGTTGATCTTGCTTCTCGTCTCCTGCAATACTCTCCAAGTCTTCGCTCCAATGCTGTAAGTTAGTTTGTTAGTTAGTTGGTTATAACTTATAACTAACTTTTTTATATATGCTTTTGCTTCTTGTATGTCATATTAATTGTTTTACTGATAATTTTTTTAACTATGGCTAGCTCGAAGCAATGGCACATCCGTTCTTTGATGAGATACGCCAACCTAATGTTTACTTACCGGACGGTCGACCATTACCTCCTCTCTTTGACTTCAAACAAGAGGTATTTTTCATTTTTTTTTTTTTCATAAAAAGGTTATATTTATATAAAAAGTTCTTATCTTTATAATCTTTTTTGGTGGTTCAGTTATCAGGAGCATCGATGGAGCTTGTCAACAGGTTGATTCCCGATCATGTGAAGAAGCAAATGAATGTTGAGTTTGTGCAGCCGGCTGTGGGTCATTGAGCGTAAGGTGGATTGTCTTGTGTGTTGGGTCTTTTAATTGTTTGTGCAACGGAACGGAAAGTTGGTTATGTATATGCTTTTTATTTCTGGAAGTTGTAAGTTTGTTTATTGCGTTATCTGGATTTATAATTTATGTATATGGAGGGGGAAGGTGGAGTCGATAGGGTCGGAGTTTTGGTTGTTTCTTGCGGCTGTTGTTCACCCAAGTTTTAAAATATGAATACAACTATATGTGTTTTTGGGTAGATTCTATGTTTAGCTTGTAATGTAAATATTCTCTAGTGTTGGAAAATGCTCCTGCATTTTGTCACTTTCGACTCGTTGATACAAGCGTACAGTTAGGCTTGTCAACGGCTGGTATGTGACATCACATGTGGCCCAAATACCGAGTGGATCTTGATTCGATCTATTACCGTGGTCTGCATCTCATGTTCTAGATCAGCTTAATTTTTGATTTTATCTCAACACCATATTTGCATCTAGCCCATCAACCTACCTCTAACCATCGGTCTCCCCTCTCGATGGCGACAACATCACTCATGGTGGTGATGGTGGAATTGGCAATAGCAGCGACATTGATAGGGGTGATGGGGTGGTGAAGGGGGCAAGGTAACGATGGTGACTATGATGGTAGTAGTTGGTGGCGATGATGGCGGCGCCAATAGGCGGGGTGGCAGATTGTCGTGGTGGATGATGGCAGTGGCATGCATTGGTGGCGGTGATAGTGGCGATTGACGATGATAGTGTTGTGAAGGTGGTGGTGGGTGGTTCGAAGTGATAGCGTTGGGGGGCAAGTGTTAGGGGTGATGTTAGTTTAAAAGGATGTACTAAAATGGATCTTGTATTGACCAAAGTGTTGATTTGCTTAATGGTCAATGCATTATATCTCTTATTGGTTGAATTGACCAAAGTGTTGATTTGCTTAATGGTCAATGCATTATATCTCTTATTGGTTAAATAGATCTTGTTTTTTTATCCATAAATAATTTAAACATATCTAGATAGAAGAAACCAACTAGTTTTTTTTTTGAACGGCAGAAGATTCTACGATTATAGAATAGGGCCGGCGAAGCTATAAAACCCGAAAAAGAGTACAACAAAAGGATAAACCCTTTTCATGAGTAATTAGGTCATGAACAGGTAAAAGTAAAGCTTCATACGAGAAAGAATGCGTTCAATTTCCCTCGATACAGATTATTTATATAGAAAAAAACCTAAATTCTAAACCTCAAATAAGACAGATTTATATTATACCTTCAGTTTAGGAGGAAATAAAGTCTGATACATAAATTGGATCTATAATTGAAGTAAATCAAGTGGTAAAAAAACATAGCAATTTTTTTTAATGGCAAATCTCTTTTATTCCCATCGTTGTAGGTCTTAACCCAAGAGCTCCCGAAGGTGTTTACACCGATTGGCGTCAAATTCGTGAATAATGAAACACCTATAAGTAACCTAACAATAACCAAAGTTCAGGATTCCCCTAAAAAGTAAAACCAAGTTAGGTTTGCAATTTATTAAATCGTAAATCAAAGATGACCTGAATTTAAAGTCAGTGAACAAAATTGAAGTTTATCACTAAAATAAACCTAAGATTGAAACAGCTAATAAGCAGCTACATGAGAACATCGATGAACAGAACTCTGCAAAAATCCAATTAAAGCATTACCCTAACCTGGTTTGGAATCGGCTGGCCGCTTCAATCAACGATGATCAGCAGCAGCAGATGGAAGACGATCGGTAGCGACGGCGATGCCAATCAGTGTTGATCACCAGCAGATGGAAGAGCGTCGGTAGTGGCGGTGGTGCTTTGGTCGGTAACCTGCTCTGGAGGGTAGGGAGAGAACGATTGGGTCGGATAACAATTGCATGGTTAATGGAATGAAGATTGAAATTACAAAACTACCCCCAAATACTGTAGCAAACCTATGTTATCATTTGATATATATAATAATATATAGATATTTCATGATTTAACTAAATAAATAAACAAATGTAGCCATGTTACTATTCATTAGCTTTAATATATAGGTAAATGTAGGAATAGAATTTAACTTAAACTAGTCTTTATTAAAAATGTAAACAAAAGCAATTATATGTGTACAACTTGATCATCTTCTATTCTAAAATTTTATAAACTACCAATTGAAGAATATCTAATGAGAAAAACTTTTATTACATTTACATCTATATACGTATCGGTATTAGTATTTAGAACACATCAAAATCTTTAGTAAACAATATGCGTTTAAATCGAGTTTTCCAATTTATAAACTATATGCAAACATTTTATAAACTATAATAAGCCCCTAAAGTAGAACCTTATATATATAAACAAAATTCATTACTATGGCGATAACTGCTATAACAATAAACAAAACAAAACTATTATAGGAAATTTACTTATCTTACGTAGTTAAAAAAAATTGTGACTCTCTTAGCATTCTTGGAAGTAAAGTTGTTCATAATGAGGGGTTAGATCATTAATCGCCTAATTGGTTATCCACAGTCAACCGCCGATCTCAGTTCTTCTTCAATTCCAAATTGCTGCAATAAACTAAGTGTTAATTAAGTCATTATATTAAGTGTTTAAAAAGGCCAAAAGGGTATTTGGTATTTGGGTTAAACGATTAGTTGATTAAATATGTTAAATCGACCTATAGTACCTATAGAAAGAAATTGATGCCCTTATAAAATATGGGCCATGTGCGGTTACCCACCCTGCACATCCTCTAAGACGCCATGATCAATAAAAATTGATAATTTATAGGCAAAAGATCAAATACAAATAAACTTAACATACTAAACATACAAATTGAAGGAAAAGTCAAAAAGACAAAGTGGCATTTTTGTAATTACCACCAACTATCAAAGTTACTATACAATTGTGAGCTCAACTAAAAATACCTAAAAAACACAATTTTTTTAATATTTTTTTATAAAAAATCGCTACATTTTGTTAAAAAAAAATTCTACTAAAAGTAGCGATTTTTTTTATAAAAAATATTAAAAAAAAATATTTTGTGTGTTTTTTTTTATTTTTTTTAGGTTTTTTGGTGGTTTAGTTTTTAGCATTTTAGCTTGGGTGGGTGGGTGGGGTTGGGGGGGGGGGGGGGGGGGGGTTAGGTTTTTTTTAGGTTTTTGGGGGGTTAGGTTTTTTTTTTAGATTTTTGGGGGTGGGGGGTTTAGGTTTTTTTTTTTTTGGGGGGGGGGGGGGGGGGGGGTAGGTTTTTTAGATACATTTGTAGAGTAACTTTGATAGTTATAGATAATTACAAAAATGCCACATTGTCTTTTTGATTTTTCCTTCAATTTGTATGTTTAGTATGTTAAGATAATTTGTAAAAAACTTTCCCCCTAATTTATAATCAAAATATCAAAAGGAAGTGCATTTCAAAACTATACTTTGAACTCAACAATCAATTGCAATGCATACTTCCGTAAGACTGAAGTCACCTTTCTAACAAACGGGTCAATCTTGACCCACATAATAGAGAAAACAGAAGCCAACAACACTGACCACAAAATAACAATTGTTGGAGTCCAGTTTTGTCAACCCATAAACCTTTAAGAAACAGGTTACATATGAAGAATCACCCAAAGCCGGAGATCGTCACACATGAACTCGAACATGACGCGTATTCACAAGTTGACACAAACACAACCTGTTTAACATATTAATACTTTAAATTCACACCTTAGTAAGGTACCAATATCGGTGTATTGGATAGAATAATAATGATACCCTGGGGATGATGAACCGTCGGTTTAGAAGGCAAATAGCAAGCAGTGCGCATATGCAACAACATCATCATCATCATACTCAGTATATCCCACCAATAGCAAAGCTAAGGTAGGGTCTGAGGAGGGTGAGATGTAGACAACCTTACCTCTACCCCGTAGGAATAGAGAGGTTGCTTCCAATGAGACCCCCGTACCACAATGGTGTTTATATATGCAAGTCTTTGAAGCAACTTGGGGCGGCCCCCACCCCAACCGTACCACAACGGGCAGTGTCTGCTCAAAAGATCTCAACCGAAGCAAGAGCCCATCTCAAAACTCAGTGCAACGGATCTGACAAGTTGATTGGATCTGAACCTTTAAATGCAGGTCTTATTGGCATGCAGTATATTAATTTTGAATCCACAAACAAATATTAGGTGGTCTAAAACTAACTTTGCAAGACATGCATAAGTTTGCAAAACGATGCTAAGTAAATACCTTGCCACCAAATATCATACAAAAATGTAAAAACCGGCCATAAGTGATCTAACACTAACTCTGCAAAGCATGCATAAGTTCGCAAGATTCAACAAAACATAACTAACTTTTCATCATCGTTTTTGCTCATGATCCACCATTTCGCAGTCTAATCTTGCCAAAAAAAGACTGATTCAACTTCTAGAACTGCAGTTTGACTTTCGGCATCCGTATAGTTGACTATGCGACTGTATAAACCTTCACTACTTTTGATGTATCACAAACCACAAGATTTTCTGAATCAGTTGGAGTAGTGCAAAGCCAGTTGACCTAATGCCATACAAAGATAAATCATTGGTCAACGAACACATATGAACTATTGATCAAATGCCAATAATACCCTTTGCGGATTAACTTACTTTTCTGCCCAAACTTATGTTTAAATGTAGAAAGTCATTTTTGTTGCAAGTTTCATCTGCTTTGAAGAAACCAGACCAATTCCAAACCTTCACAGCTTTATCATTGCCCCCCGATATTATGTACCTTCCTTTCTCCCCAAAAACCAAAAACGCCCTATATCATGAACAAAACTCACAATACTATTTTACAAACGAGAAACTGTATATGACGGTAAAAGTCAACGCTTACACGCAAGATACAGCAGCAGTATGGCCTCCAGAGGAATAATCTAAGCGCAACCTCATTCTTTGATTTTGATCTTCTTTTTCAGAACTTGGAGACGGAACACTTCCGTTTGACTTTGGTTGACCACCTTTTTTCAGGTTAGAAGAACCCTTGGATTTGGCAGCTCGAAATTCTGATTCTATATTGATTACATCGACAACACCATCGCCTCTGGCCACAACACATATCTTGTCAGTTTTATCTAGCATATCGGCTTCGGGAACTGCAATTGCGTGTACGAACGCAGGATTGAAGCACTGTCCTGCGTTACTACTGCTATCCGGTTCAGATTTTCCTAAAAATAAGAAATTATATTCAGTCTATTAGGAAGGATTTAATAGACTTGCACCTTTCTGAGGACATGGTCGAGGATAGGTGTTCGTGGAGACGTAGGATTAGGGTTAAGGACTTTTAGGAGGTTGGTACGGTTGGGTATTAGAGACCTGTCTTAGGAGCGTTGCTTTTTAGTTGTTTTTGGTGGCCTTTGCATGTTAGTGCTTGCCTTTGTGCCTACTTCTTGCGTGTATGTTAATGCTTTCTTTATTGCGTCGTAGCTTTAAAATGAACATATCCAGGACCTATGTTTTCTATTTGCTTCTAAAGTAGTTATATGCCTATTTATGATTCATTTGACGCTTATGGTTGACTGTGGCTTTGGAGCTGGGGGTCTCACCGGAAGCAGCCTCTTTATCCCTTGGGATAGAGGTAAGGCTTGCCTACATCTCATCCTCCCCAGACCCTACTAGTAGCCTGGCTATAAGTGGGATTATACTGGGTATGATTGATTCAGTCAACTAAAAAATGATTATTATATTTCGAGTAAAATGTCATTTTCGTCCCTGAGGTTTGGCCAGTTTTGCGACTTTCATCCAAAGGTTTGTTTTTCCGCATCTGGATCCAAAAGGTTTGAAAACTTGCCATTTTCATCTGGCTCATTAACTCCTTCCATTTTTTCTGTTAAGTCAGGGGTATTTTCGTCCTTTTTGTTAACTTAAAGGGCAATTCGGTCTTTTTCAAGTGTATTGGCCTTTTTACATAAAGTGAAAAAGACCGAATTGCCCTTTAAGTTAAGAAAAAAGACGGAAATACCCTTGACTTAACGAAGAAAAAAGGATGGGATTAACAAGCCGGATGAAAATGGCAAAGATTTCAAACCTTTTAGATCCAGATGCGGCAAAACAAACCTTTGGACGAAAGTCGCAAAACTGGCCAAACCTCAGGGACGAAATGGCATTTTTCTCGAAATATTTCTTATATATAAAATACAAACTAATACATATAACAAAATTGAAATATTGCCATACCCAAATCCATAACTTTGAATGGTCGTCCTTTCGAGAAGTCCCACATTATTAGCTTCGAATCAAGCCCACCAGTGATTACTGCAAAAGAATATTCTCCATTCTTCATGTCGATTAAATTGAATTTGCACACGCACTTTAAGTTTAAATAGACACTTGGTTTAACAAAGTGCAAGGCGCTCCGAGGCGTTTAGGTCCCAAAAGGCGAGGTGTTCGCATACCGTATGTGACGCGTTTGCTATATGTACGTACAATACGCTTTATGAGTTCATTCACAACAGAAGTTGTGTCACTCATGTCTGTTTTACATATCAACTTTGACCAATTTTGACCCAGAAGTACGCGAGGCACCGCCTCAACCCCCTGAGGCGTTTTGAAGCTCGCCTCGCGCCTCAGGCACACTTTTTCTAAACAAAGAACATAAATATGAAAAGAATACCTTCCCAAGGTCTCCAAGGAAGAAACTGCACACTGCTACATATCTAAATAAAAGTTAAGACGACAAGTAAAAAAATACATGGAAAATATGATCATGAGAAAGGTATTTCAAGAAATCCAGAAAAGGATACACTTTCATGGGCAGCTCTTAATTAGGGCTGTAAACGAACCGAACGAACACGAACAAGGCCTTGTTCGTGTTCGTTCGTTAAGGAAATAAATGTGTTCACGAACGGTTCATGAACACTTACCGAACGAGATTTTATGTTCGTGTTCGTTCGTTAAGGAAATGAGCGTGTTCGCGAACGGTTCACGAACACAAACGAACACAAATAAATTTGGCGAACTCGACGAAGGATAAAGATAGATGGCCCAGAGAGTAGCACTCAAACTTGAATCTCTTATTGTGGAACGGAGGTCGATCGTATTCGTGGATGTAAATAATGAGAAATGAAAGGGAAATGATGCATAAACAAGGTGAAAGTGGGTTTCCTAATTTAATTATTAGGGAAATAAAATAAATAAAAGTTTAATAATATAAAAATTACAAATAAAATATAAGAAAGTACAAAGATCTTCAATTAAAACACAAACATACGAACATAAACGAACACAAATCAACGAATGTTCACGAACGCCTTACCGAACGTTCACGAACACAATCGAACGAACGAGACCTCTGTTCGTGTTCGTTCATTTAACTAATCGAACGAAATTTCTTGTTCATGTTCGTTCGTTTATTAAACGAACGAACATAAACGAACTTCCCGCCGAACGGTTCACGAACTGTTCGCTGAACGTTCGGTTCGTTTACAGCCCTACTCTTAATGTCTTATACAGACACTTCTGGCGTATATCGATGATCTGCAAGACAATATTAACTAGTTATTGGTCTACCGTGTATGTAAATAATAATAAAAGTGAATTATTTTTAACAAAATAACCGAACCTTTATATCACCACCGTCATCAGCAGCTGCAAGAAAAGATGACTTTGAGTTACATGTGATCTGGTTTATCTCCTCTTTATTGTAACTGTAACTCTCCAATGGCTTCCATGAGGTAAGCTGTAAGATGAACGTCGACATTATGACCAATAAAGAATAAGCAAGAAGAAACTAGTATTTTTTTATAAAAATCAAAAGTCGTTTACAAAGATAAGTCTCAACTTGGTTAACAAAAATAAGTAACCAAAATCTGACAATGTCGAACCAATTAAGATTACCATATGGACGTCAAAAACCTTCACTTCATTTTCAGAGGATACGTAAACGATATTCTCATTCCCTGCATTGAAATATACAATTGAATGAGATCAAGTATGCGACAAACACCTAAAGCACAAAACATTCATTTGAAAAAAAAAACATTTGACCAAGAACACTGACCTGGTTTGAAGCATAATGAGGAAATTGGATTTTGAGCAACATCCATGGTGTGCAATAGATCTTTACATCGCATATCAAACCAGCAAACACACCCATCCTACATACATGATAATATAAAGACATCATATGATTTTCAACGTTGAATGTGACGCAGAGCGGAAGACATGGAATTCCCAAACCAATTGATATAAAATTTTAAAAAGTGAATGCCAATAACATCACAATAGGTGACCCGGGAGTTCTAAATTTGACAGGCTTGCCAAAATTTTGAAACTACAAACCGAAGAGAAATTAGTGAAATTAAAACTATAAATAGACTTGTAAATCATGCTAATCAATGATTTATGCATTTTAGGCTAAAAATGAATTGACGAAATGAAATGAAAGAGCTCGGGTCTAACAGCTGGGCCAAACTGCCTACGGATTGTCAAAACCTTTCTGCCCACTAGTTACCGGCAGCATAACTCCACTCCCGGCCCGTTTAAATTCAGCAAACTATACTATTGGATCAGCTCCTTATCAAAATGTTAGCTCCAAAATTCAGTGTTAAGTTTAAATAATGAATTAAAATTTCATAAAATAAAAATAGAATAAGTTAAAAGTTTGTTGAATCTAAAGCAACAGAACCTAAAACAGTGAAATGTACAAAACTGAAAGCCTGTAATTCTATCAGTTTCTTAGAAACTAATTTGGGCTTACTCAAACAATTAAGGGTTCAACTTTTATTTTAAATATAGGGTTCATAGTATGAAAAAACAGAATGAGTAAAGTTAAAAGTGAATGAATCGTACTTCAGCGGCAGAGGCGATGAGGCCAGGGCGGTCGCGGGAGGCGATACAGGAGGTGGCGATGGCTTTATGACCTCTCAGCCGTCTTGCCGGTGGTAGTCGTCTCGTTCGTCTTCACACTGGTTTCCGCCATTTTTGTTGCTTTGCTTGATGTAAAACTGAACTGAAACTTTAGAGGGTTAAACCCCAATTTTATTTTTAACTTGTTAGTATGTTTTTCTCCAATCAGCATCATAACTCTCATGTAATGGTTAAGGTCATTAATGTTTTTTCATTCATTATTTTTCATGTTTTTCCTTCCTATTAGACACTATTTAAAAATTATCTCTTCGTCTTCATGCCCCAATAATTAGGGTTTAGATTGGTATAGTACTTGTATTAGTATCGAATTTGAACAAAACTGGGTAACAAATACCGTACTTAATATATTGGTATGGCACGGGGTACGGGTATTTGGAAAAAAAAGAAGTCCATCCCTACCTATAATGCCCATAGAAAATGGTGTGGGGGCGTTATTAAACTCTTTCACTCTCCTATAATGCCCATTACGAATACCCATCTCATTACTATCTCTATCCATCTCATGTATTAACAAGAAAGGCACTTTTAGTTTTTAGGAAAGCATAGTCGATCGTTTGGTGACCAAATAGGTTATGAGCAATGGGCACGCCACTTAGATGTGACCCTGCATACTGTATAATATTGTCTTTTTTGCTATCTATGAGATTATGAATTTGTTTTTAATTGCACGAGTTAAAAACTTACTAGAAAATCACCTATCATGGATTGCTTGCATCCAAGCACACACTTAAATGTCGAGTTCTTCTCTCATTCACCATCAATACGCCCAAAATAGGTTGCTGACATCTAAGATATGGAATTTCTTATGGCCTGGTATATCTAATTTGGACATGATAGAATAATGTGAGATTCACTAATACTATATAATATGTTGATATTATGTAAAGCTTGAGCTAAAACCATGATATATGAAATACACATTCATAACGAACACCGAGTAATGTTTCTTATATTTCGGTAATGGTTAAGTGATTTTGCTAGTAGATGAAGGACAATCCATTAACAAAGACATACAAAATGATTATCCGTGTGAACAATAGGACTTGTTAAAAATGTTGTAAATATATTTTTTAACATTAAAATATATATAAAACTAGTAAAGTGCTAGAAAAGAAGCACCAGAAAGAGGATTCTAAATCCATGCCACCTAACTAACAATTAACTTTCTATTCCTGTTAACATACCACTAATACGAGTAGTTAAGAATATCATCAAATAATAATAACTTAAGCCGATCATCGTGTTTGAAGACTACATCTTTTTAGAATCTTCAAATGTTGTAAATGTATTTACATTAACTATGGTTTATGTGAAGTCCTTGATCTATGAACTTTGAGTATTCTATGTATGTGACCACTCTATAATGAATACAAAGTTATTCTGAAAGTTTATCAAGTATTGATATTCATTGGAACTTAAATATCTATCATTGTAAGTTTATAACAAAACCAAAACCATGTTAAAGAGTTTATTATTAAATTTTTTTCTCTATTTAAATAAATATTCATCACTTGATGCCCTTTTGACTAATTTATACTTTGACCACTTATACAGGGTAGAGGTGCACAAAATAACCGGTTAATTAACCGTAACCGGTTAATTAACCGTAACCGGTTATTAACCGTAACCGGTTATTAACCGTAACCGGTTATTAACCGGTAACCGGTTAATAACCGATTTAGGAATAACCGGTTCAATAGGTTATTTAACCGTAGGTTAGTAACCGGTTATAAGTGTTTACTATAATAACCGGTTATTAACCGGTTTTTTAACCGATAGACTGGTTAACCGAAAAAATAACCGAAAAATTCAAAAAAAGGCAAAAAAACCGGTTAATAACCGAAAATAACCGGTTAATTAACCGAACCGGTTAAAGTAATTAACCGGACCAGTTAAAAAAATAACCGGTTAAAGTAATAACCGGTTAAAGTCAAAAAGTCAAATTAACCGGTATAACTGGTTAACCGAACCGGTTATTAAAATTAACCGGTTTGTGCACCTCTAATACAGGGGGGCTGTCTTTGAGATTCTCAAAATGTTTTGGGCTTGGGGCTAGTAAAAATAAATCGGCCCATATAATTTAAACCTATTAACCATATATAAAACACTATAATACGACAATAGTTGTTATAACAATCATCAAAACAAAATTATTGTGCCAAAATGATCAAAGTATACCTCAATTTCAGTCGATTACAAGCCGAAAGCCACTCAATTCCTTCGATTGATGTGCCGATGTGTTTATGCCGATGCTGTGTTGTTGGTTGTTGCTTGCGTGATGCGTCGATCGTCAGATCGTCAATTGTCATTGGCTCGCTGTCATCCCTTTTGTTTATTTCCCGCTCCTTCACAAGTCGACACCTTAGACCCACAATAGTTTTTAATTAAGTTTAAACTTTAAGGTTGGGCTTATTTTTATTAGGTCTAAACTTTTTAACAATTTGGGTTTAAATTTTAGACAAGCTAGACCTTTATCAATGTTTTAAACATAATAAAAAACTCCGGGCCCTCGTGGAGACCGGCCCTGAGGTCGTCGCCCTCCTAAATAACCGGCCCATGAACTTATATTCGACTTTCTAAGATAGTATTCACCAACATTTTATATATAAAGTAATAAAGCCAAAAACATCATGAAATTCATAATTTTTTAAGAGACACTAAGTTAACCAGGTGTTTAGATTAGGTTCGACATGTTAGAGATTCTTCCAGTCACCGTGAGTTCTTGAGAATGGCTTGATCAGTTGATCCGCAAAACTAAAACCATTGTAAGGCTCGTTACGAGAAGGAGAAGACGAGGGTTCTTTTCATAACAACCATCTGGCATGAGAATAAGTATGACTTCTCTTAAGTATAAGTTTGTAGAGAAAGTGAGAATAAGGAGCATGGAATGGCCTCACCTGAAAGGGAGAAGTTCAATATTTATAGTCGGGATGGTGAGAAGGGATTGGAGGAGACGTCACTTTCGGAATATCCTTTTGGCCTCTTCTAATTTGATCTTTAGTGGTAGTAAAGGAGGGTGTGGATTCATAGAACATTACTGGCTGACGTCGCTATCAGGATCTTCTTGTGGTCTCCTCTGTAATAACCGCTAGCGATGACGGCTAAGTAGAACATAGATACATATTTTTAATAATGAAAATTTAAATGATCTTTTATGAAACGATTTATAATTGATGTAGCCCCATATAGTTGTATAAATAAATGTATTTTTTTAATTCTAACGATTGGTGGATTTGGGTAGTGGTTGTTAACAGTGGCGGACCCAGGATTTTTTTCCTGGGGGTGCGGAAATTTTTTAAAGATTTTAGACACGTAGCTATATAAAAAAAACTTCGGTTCATAGCGGGTCGGGTCGGGTCGGGTCATGTAAAACAAGTAAACATAAACAAACAAAGTTTCATAGGGGGTCGGATCGGATCGGGTCGGGTCATGTAAAACAAGTAAACATAAACAAACAAAGTTTCATAGCGGGTCAGGTCGGTTCAATTTCAATTTTCAAAGAATCAAACCCTAGTTCCTAACTTCCTATCATATAAACAAACAAAGTTTCAAGTAAAACAAGTAAACATCATAAAAGAACATCATAAGTAAGTAAACAAAAAGGCATCAAAGTTCAAAAAAACATACCTTAGTCTTCAGTTAGAAGAATCCGACGAAAAAAGTGGTTCATCCCCTTTTCTCTTGAGAAATCGCGTCATAACTTCCCTAATCACAGTTCCTCCTGATCCTATCACATACAAAATAAACAAGGATCTTCAAGTGTTCAACCATAGCCCATATTCTCTAATTTTCAATTTAAAATTTTGAATTTCAAGCCCTAGAATTTCATCTTTTCAAACCCTATACTAGAATCATATAATCAATAAGAGATTAAGAGACAACAAACCCATTCTATAAAGACTAGAACAACCCCAAATTAGCTCAAAACATATAAATAACAGTAAATCATCAAGTAAAATCATAAAAAAAAAAAAAAAAAAAACTAACCCTTAGATGATGTCGCTGCTGTGTTGCTGCTGCCTGCTGAATTCCGGTCAGTTTCTGGCCGGAATTATGGAAGTCGATGGCTGTTGTTGCTGCTGGCTTGTTGAAGAAGTCGCTGGGCAGGAGCCAGGAGGTCGCTGGGCAGAATCAGAACAGAAGGGCGGGAGGTGGAAATCAGACTTTGTATTGTTGGGTATTGGGTTTAAATGGGTAAATGGGTAATAGACTAATGGACTAATGCCTAATGGGCTTTTTGTATAAATCAGACTTTGTATAAATCAGACTAATGGGCTAAATCTTAATTGAAGTAGTATAATCTATTAATATAGATAGTTTCTTTTATAAAAAATCAGACTTTACTAAAAAAAATTATAATATAAATCCATAATATTTTTTACCTAAGGTGTGCGGACGAAAAATTCGAAGGGGTGCGGACGAATATATCCAAGGGGTGCGGACGAAGAAATCCAAGGGGTGCGGACGAAAAATTCCAAGGGGTGCGGACGGGATTTTCGACGGAACTTAGCACTAAAATTGTTTTTTCCCGGGGGTGCGCCCGCCCACCCTGGGCATGTCTTCAGTCCGCCCCTGGTTGTTAAGCTTTGGATAGAACATCTCCACCCGAGTGGCCGAGTTCAAGGTCTCTTCATTTCTGTTTTCATAAAAAAAATTTCATCTCCTTTGGGCCAGACCCAACTTTTGAACACTTCAACTAAATTTGATTCTACAAAATTACAGGTGTATCTGTATGGTTTTGGTATTTTCAATTGATCCTAAAGTTTATATTTTAATTTTGCAAAAGTAGTTATAGAACGATTTACAATTAATGTAGCCCCATTTATTCGTATAAAACTATCTTCTTCTTCTTTTTTTTTTAACTTTCAATTTCAATATTTAATTTTATTCTTCTCTACTAACTTGCATTCTTTAATAAAAAAAAGGTTGAATACACAATTGAGTTTATTTTTTGTAACTTGATGTTTCGGTATAAATTTCGTTAAATATCGGAGTTGAAACCAAGTACGACCGAACAACAACGGTATCGGTATAATCAAAACTGGTATCAGTCATCATTTTTTATTGTTTTTGATCGATGTCAAACATGTGTCATTCTCTTGGGCATATTGCAGCTTAACTCTTAAAATTTTCTCTACCGATTGCTATACCAAGCGTCGGCACCGTAACAAACCTAACAAATGCCGAGCGAATACCCGCCCCAGAGCGCGAGGGATCCCACTAATTAGGCTTGATCATCATGAGAATATTGTTATATCAATGGATTAGCAAACTGAAAAGATGGTTTAAAGAAAGATAAAGGTATTGATATTTTTAAACCAGGTGGTCATGAAAACATAAAAGCATGTTATGAGTTATGACATAAAGATGTAAAGATGAAAATGTACATACGGATGACGTGTTTTGATCCATATGATCGACCATGACTGAATAAATCATAACATGAAATTCATAGGATAAAAATATTAAAAATTTTGAATGTTATTGTATGATGTTTCCATATTTATTATGATGACATTAACATGCTATATAGGGATGGGATTGACATCCTACCGCTAGGAGGTTTGGTTTCTTCGGTGGAGACTCAAGTTCGATCCTCACTTGTGTCATTTTTGATGGATTAAGGCAATAAATGATTTGAGTTTGGCCTTATGCGAGGTTGTTAGTTCGACACCTGAGCCCACCCGGGTTTTCGCTCCACCGTGTGTTACGCCAGAGAATTCTGCTCTTATGGTGGCACAACGACTGTTAAGTGGCAGCCGATGGTATGGCTTCCCGGGGGAATGCCAAGCCAAACTCTGAAGCCAGTGTTCTGACAACTTTCAATATTTCATAATATGCTAAATTTCACATAAATACCAAGTTCACCATATAAACTTATAAATAATATTACAGTAACTATTGCAGAGTTTGAATTAAAAAAAACACATTTTTTAATGTTAAGATGTTTTATTATCTTTAATTATATATAATATGTTGATATTAATATGTTCGGCAAGTTCTAGAGAAACCATGGAGGATTGTAAAGTGTATATAACAAGAAGTTTAAGTTTGAATAAATTAGTAGAACTAATGGGTAAGGGTCGTATGTATCTTTTCGTTGCTAGAACATTTTATTGTTTTGTCCTTTTACCCTTTTTAACTCTACTTTCATTTTTATGTGTATTTTCTTTCAATTGCTTTTTAACTTATTAATTGCAAGATAGTGTAAGTTTGCACTTATGTTGAATTTAAATAGACTATAATATTCAAATTAAGTACATAGATAAAGATAAAGTAAATCCATTTAAAGATAAAATTGTGACAATAATAAGCTTGGTTGAAAAGAAGTTTATGTCATAACGATGATTATCCTAGATTGTGCATACACATGAAAACTCAAAGAGACGCTATTGTGAAGCTTGGTGTAAAAGGATAAATGTCAATTGAGCCCATCTTTAACCGGCATGGTATCAACACCCTAGAACCAGGACAAGAACCTGAAGAGCTCCAAGAACGAAATGAATTGAGTTACAAGTTAGGTGTTGTAGACGACTAGACCATTAGATGTAAAGGTCATGCACGCGAAAATCATTGCAAAGTCCATTGATGAATTATTGCAGAGAATCTACTTTTAGAGGAAAAAACTCAGCTCACATTTGGGGTACCTATCCAAGTGATATCTCAAGCGACATTATTAAATATAAATAGAATATTTTTTTGTCAATAAAAGTAAACATCTTTTTCTTAACGTATCGCGAAATAGACTCACAAAATGGATGAATATATCTCAACATAAAGTGATTCGGCCACCATTCATCTAGAGTCTAACAATCTCGGATGTGACACCCACGAAAACAACATCAGACTCATACCTTTTTCTTGGATTTCTTCTAGATGCTTGAATGTAAACTTAAATCGAATAGGGCGGACTTTCAAATAAACACCGCTATCCTATCTTCTATAAAATTTCTTTTTTGAAAGTGAAAATCTGGTCCCATTTTTGTACTTCGCTCAAAAGTGTAATAGTTACTTAGTATTTTTTTTTTAATATGTTTCGAAATTTCAAAGATTAATTGTCAAAGCACATGAAAACAAATATATTTGTGAAAGTTATTTAAGTATTCATTTTATATTAAAGATTGAACCCACGATCGACGAAAGGATAAGGGAACTGCCAAAAAAGTCGCATCAAAAAAGGTATCTTTCACAATGGGAGGCAGTTGTAGACCCTTTCCCATTGAACATATTATAATATGTGTGCGTGAAACATAATGCATTTGATACATATTAATTAATATTGGTATTAGGTTATGCGTAGTGGGGCGGTATGCCCTTGCATGGCGCCGGCATAACCCCCACAACACTAAAACACCCGGCGCTATCAATCGAAAATTTGGGGGTGGCGCTATGTATATCGCGCGGTTATGGAGGGGAGGTTATAAGCTTGGACTAATCAAAAAAAGGTTAATGTTTTTATAATTATTTAATAAAAACGAAAATTAATAATTAGGTATTGATGGGTAGGGGCTTTATGACTACGGGCTTAAATGCATAACGCCCCATAACCCCCACCCGCACACGTGGCGTGCCACGTGTCGCATAACGCCCACAAAGGGGGGTTATGACTACACATGGCCTTAGTAGATAGATAATATAATTAATATTAGTACTAGGTTAGTTCCCCGTGTGTTACACGGGCTGAACAATCTAAACTATATAATAAATATTTCTTGTAAATGCAAACCAAAGATAGAGACGTTTATATACCAAATTGACATAAATGAGTTAATATAAATATGATGTATGTTACTATTATAAAATTCATCAAAGAAACATGTAATCGTTCAAAATGATACAAAAATAAATATATCATATTATATAATACTTATTATTATATTTACGTATTACATTATATTTAATGAGAAATAAAAAGTTACAATTATAATTCGCACATTACCGAAAATAATTTGAATCCAAAAGATATTTACATAATTATTAGATTTTTAGCTTGATTTTAGCTATGTATTGCAACATTTTGTTATATATATATATATTTAAAGTTAGATAGTAATAAATTATAAAAATAATATGTTGAATAAAGTATATGGATGATCCCTGTAATTTATCAAAATTTTGAATTTAATCTCTAATTTTTCAAAAATAAATGAACACTATAGGTGGTTAGTAATAACAATCAAGTTGTATATTTAGTTATAATATTATGACAAAAAAGTTAAGGACCTAAGTACGAACAATCAAGTTATATATTTAATTTAATAATAATAATACGACAAAACAAATATTGAACCTAACTATGTATAAATTTCTTAAAATAAACTAATAGACAATAACTAAAATCCCCATAATAAATAAAATAAGATATTTGAGTGTGTTCCCTTTTCATCAAACGAATTTTAAAATTTATGGTTAGATATTTTATTAAAAAAATGTTTCGTTAATAAATAATTATGAATTTTTTTCTAGAAGAGATTATATTAAAATTAAACTAAATAATAATTATCTATAAGAGATTAAACTAAATAATATTTAATAGGAGAGTTATCTATAATTAATTAAAAGAGATTAAACTAAATAATAATTATCCATAAGATACATGGCCTAATATGATGACAAGTGTCCAAAAAATGGTTTCTTTTATTATATAGTACTAGCGGTAAGACCCGTGTGCAAACACGGGTCGTTTCTTAGAAAACCATGCATAACACATGAATAACATCATTTCCACGTTTACTTCAATGAACTTAAATGATAGGGTGATTTGGGATTTTATAAAAATGTTTGTTTTTGTACTACTTTACAAAATTACATAGAATTCAAGAAAACGAAACAACGAATTAAACAGATGTTGAGTTATTCAAAGTTCTGTTGAATACTAAATGAGATGTTGACCAAAATTCAAACAGATGTTGACCAAAAGTCAATCAGATGTTGACCAATAGTCAAACAGATGTTGACCTTAAACAGATGTTTAATTTAAGGCCAAACATCTGTTTATGGCCAAACATCTGTTTAAGTCCAAATATCTGATATAGAAGGATAAACATCTGTTTAGGGCAAAACATGTGTTTAAGCTGAAACATCTGTTTATGGCCAAAAATCTGTTTAAGGTCAAACAACTGTTTAAGTCCAAACCTCTGATATAAAAGGCCAAACATCTGTTTAAGGCCAAACATCTGTTTAAGTCTGAACAGATGTTTAACTTAATCAGATCTACTGTCTTCTCACACTGTTTTCCTCTTCAAAACACTGTTGAACCTAACATGGGTTTCCATTAACTATTGACCAAAAGGCAAATATGGGTTCAAACCACTGTTTGTTATTGTACTTCTTTACAAAATTACATAAAATTCAAGAAAACAAAACAATGACTTAAAGAACTATAATTTAACACATAATCTAATTGGGCAAAGAAATCTATTATCTGACAATTCCCTGGTTTTTACAACATGAAACACAACATCATCATGCCAAATACAGTTATATATATCCATCCATTATTCTAAATTCATAAACCTATAAATGCAGAAGAATGTCACATTTGCGATTAATAAACCAAGTTTCTACTAATTGCAGTTACTATTAGCAAAAAGAAGCATGCTATCATCTATATATAAAACATAAAGAGCTAATAACAGTGTTTTATCATGTTAGCTATACATAGCAACAAAACATCAAGTTAATAATTAAAAAAAAAAAAACATACAACATCACCATCAAAAAATTCATAGTTATAATATCTGATATCAGAACATACTTAAATGTCGTTGTTAAAGTGACGTAACTTGATTTAATACGATCTTCTGTTGCGAAGACACATATGTGAAGTGCAACATATCACCAAACCTCAAGTTATTCTTAGTCATAAACTTTCGTCAACCGTCCAACGCATAACGTGGCTTCAATTCATTTAACTCCGACTTAACATCATAAACCTCCACAACTCCAACCATGTTTTGAACTTTCAAAGGATGAAGATCAACAGAAAGACCTGCTCGTCTGGCAACTTCAACAGGAAGACGCTACATGTATTGTGTAGAAAAAAATAATAGTCAGACAAATAAACATAAATCATTAGTTTATTATAAAAAATGGTATACCAGCCTATAGTCTCCTTTGTGATCAAAATGAAAGAACTCAGGGTCGAGAAGATGTCCAGAATGTTTTTTTGCAGTCTTCATAATCTTATTTCTACAGTTAAGCTTTTTCTGAACGTTGGCGGCTCTCTTCCCTTGATGAAAAAGTAAACATATACATGTGAATTAAAGGAATGTTGAATATATGTACACACAAAAAACAGTTTATATAAGATATACTAATTAAGTGGCGAGTATAGATACCTTAACTTTGTGAGCAGATGAAGAACATCCAATATGATCACTTGTGTCGACAGCTAAGTCAGCATTTCCCTTAGTCCTATTCTTGACCGTCTCCTTCCTCTCAGAAGTAACTTTACCTTTCTTATTAACCTGTTGTCATAGAATAACTATAATAACCATAGTAATATAACAATCTTTAAGATGGTAAACTTACATCTTGTGTTTTATTCAATCGTGAAGACATGCGTCTCTTCGACGTGCATTCGACATTGGTTGGTAACTTCTTCTAAATAATACATTATTGGATAAATGTAACATCAGTAAACAACATTACTAATAGTTGTAAAAACATGAAATTCTTATATGTGTTAAATTAAAAATAAATATAAATAATTTTAATAATTTAGTAAGTACCCGAGTAATGGTTCTTCCTTCACCTACAGACACAACTTCTTCATCCTCATAGATGTCCTGATCAACATTAATGAAATAATTAATATAATGATAAAATAATTAAAACTTTTACTGCTAATGCTAAATACATACGTAACTTGAATGCATTCTCAACATAATCAGCCTTCGATATCTCAAGTACACTATCATCGTCAGATTCAGGTTTCTTCGAAAAGCAAATCTCAGTCTCATCTCTATAAACTACTACCTCAAAAACAACATCATCAATCCTGCTAAACACAAGCAAATCATCCTCAAGTATCCCAACATCTTTGCACATTTCAGGCCATCCTCTAGCAAATACAAAGTTTGTATCAACCTTAGAAACCTCAACATTCCAATAGGAACCCTTATAACAGATTTGAAATTTGCCACTTGGTGGGCTGTTTACGTAAAATTGTTTAATGAAGCAGTCTTCGATTAGCTGCATAAAATTAAAAATAATGAATACTATACGTGAAGTATGTAACTTATGAGAATAAGTGTTGACACGTTTAAGATGCAAAAGGATTGAAGTTAAGATCAATAGTCATACCGTAAAACCAAATCTTGCATAACGATTAAACGTGAAATAAGATTCACCACACATGCCATCAACAAAACATGAAAGTTCAAGCCCAAAATCACCTAACACTTTGAAAACCAACAAAGTATCCCTCGGCAGATTGAGATCTTTAACAACATTATCCCAACCGTCAGTTATTATTGGTGTTGAATTTTCTGTTCTGACCCTCACAACCCATTTTTTACCATACTCATGATAGATTCGCAACTTATTTTTTTGCCAACAATCTCCCCACTTTTGATTAGCAAAGGCTATAGGTACATCCTGTATATAATTTTTAAGTAGTGTAAGAAAATATAAACCATAACAACTGTTAAATATATATCTCAATAAAAATAAAATATGTATATAAAAACATGTCATACCAGTTTCAAAGATTCTGGGTTATCAAGAAACTTGACAAATGTAGTATACATGATAAAACCTGAATCAGTAAAGATGTTAAAAGATTGAAATTAAAAAGTTGGCTTCGAAGATGAACATTAACTTTTTGTATTAACAGAGTATCTACTGAAATTAATCATAGAAACAGAACATGAGTTAAAATTTTTCTGCAAATAATAACTATTTTAATATGTTCTCAACAAATGATTCAAACACCTAACTAAACCCTTCTTGAATGTATAGCAATAAACGTTTAAAATCGTATTTGTAGCAAGATAGGATTTGGATTAAAATCGGTTAATGTAACACCCCGAAAACGAGTTTGGTAGTCAAACCTCATTAATACTAAAAGACGGGTAAAATACCGTTAGTGGTAAAATTAACCCGGTAAATATTAGGATTTAAATAATTAAACCTAATATTAAATAAAAAGAGAATAAAAGTTTTGAGAAAAACAAAGCTTATGACAGGCCAACTTAGCGGGACTTAAATAAGACGGGTTATAACTCCCGAAACCCGCTAAATTAACTAGGAATAATTAACCTAGTTATTTATGTTTAGTAAAACAATGAAGGAGCTTGTAGTAACTAACCCATTTATAAAACCCTTAAACTTTGAGGGACTAAAAGTGGGAAATTGGAATGATCTTTAATTTAAGAGTTTATAAAAAAATGAATATAAAACACACACATAGGTGTGTGTGGTCGATCGACCAGGAGCAGGAGAAAGGGGGTGAAACCCTAGCTCACCCAAATTCATCAAATTGAAGGCCAAGACTAGTTCAAATCAAATGCATGAACACATAAAAATGATCACCAAGCTTAGGGGATCATAAGGTATGTCAAATTTTTGATATTTATGAAGTTGAGATTCTTGGTGAATTTATGAAAATCAAAATTTAAGCTTGAATGATTGATGTTTTGGTGAAACTAGGATGAATCCATGTTTAGGAACGAACCCCAGTCAATAAATTTATAAATTGGTGTTCATCACTATGAAAATCCATAATCACCAATATAGGTGCTTAGAGGGTTTTGTAGAAACATGTCAAACACTAGGATTATGATTATTATTCTAGTGTAATTTGAGTTCCATGAAGTAAATTCAGATTTGTTGATGCTAAATTCGTGTATGTGATGTTTTTAGGGTTTTGATTGCTAAAAATAGTGTTATAATTGTTTTGGTAAAAAATCAGGCTAAGATAATGTAACCAAATCTTTGTTGTGAGGAATGATGCTTGAATAAATGAACAATGTAAAGGATAACTCAGAAATGTAATGAACAAATGACACAAGGATTTATACGAGGAAAAAACCATTGATCAAGAGTTGATCTCCGGCATAAAAACCCTCGGGTGATGGAAACTACCGATCACCAACTAAGATTAATCAAAAGAAGTTTACAACTCGGGATGATAACAAGCTTGTTACAAGGATCACTAGTGTGCAATGTGCAAAAATGTATGAAATCGCCAAGTAGTGTTTGAGAGCTGATTGAGAGCTGTTACGAGAGTGTGTGTATTTGCTAAAATTAGCCAAGTGTTCTAACTCAAGCTTGTTATCCCCATTTTAAATTAGAAATAACTAAACTAACTAACTATCCGCAAATTGTGCAAGCTCCCCACGATCTCCATAACGTCCACAAGAACCAAGCACGTGCGGAATATTGAGGGAATATGCTCCAGGAATTTCGGTGAGACTTGGTCCATGCCTTTGCTCCTGCAAAACAAGCTTACGTACAATGAAGACAATTGTTAGTATAAGGATAACAATAAGGATCTTGAATCCTGATCCTGCAACACCTATTGAGGATCCTTAATTCAAACAGAATTGAGGATCCATGATCCTGGCAGCACTTGAGGATCCGTGATCCTTAGGATTGAAAAAATCCTCCCCTAACAATTGCCCCCAAAATATAAGGAGTAAAGTGTAAATTAGCGAGTTATATTTTCTTGATCTTATCTGTAACAAACTAACGGATATATAGCCGTTAGGATCTAACTATCCGTTGCAGATCCTACATCATTGAAGCGACATCCCTGCAGAATCATCATTATAAATTCAAGTTAGAGATAAGGGTTAGGAAGCATTTAAATTCGTGCGTTACACCCTTTAAATCCTCATTCGAAGATCAAGC